>JAVTVY010031508.1:0-126755 GCA_036873755.1 Hanleya hanleyi | reverse complement strand
CCCATTAGATGCCCCCTCACCTAAGCTTCACTTTGATACCTCACTCGACCCCATCGGACCATTTTATCTACGGACTACTTTATCTCCGCGGAAGGTTTTTCCCGCGACCGAATCACCGCCAGACATGACCGCATCACCGCGGATGAATACATCTTTGACCTGGGTCACGTGATATGCAAATTTGGAACTCTCCTGTGCTGGAGGTAGCTTTTTGGTCAGAGGTCAAAATACTCGCTTCTGGTTGGCTGTGTGACCTCCACGTGTCCTCCACAAAATATGCAAATTTCTTAGGTCAATTAGCGTCTATTTACGCTTACACTACTACTCCCCTGGGCATTTATTTGCCATACGATCACATTTCACATGCTTTGTTCAGCCCCGTGATCTGGAACCAAACAGACACTATCACTAGATGAAATAAGGAGATCATGATATACATTTCAGGTTTTACCGATGTCAAATGACTTGAACAGAAGATAATTAGACAAAAGGAAAATCAATAAATAATAAATTACATAGAAAATTTTCTTGTCTTTGCAAGGGGGACATCAGCCACACTGACAACACAGACCATTCATTCAAATTTCGCCTTCCATTAGATATATTCCTCAAACACAGTATACATATTCTCTTTTGTGATCTAATATTCGTTTGTCAAAATATTTCTCCATAGAGAAGTTACTGATATAAACAATCCTGTTCTATATTATGATATACTGGATTATTATCATGCTCAGGGCACTAACATGAACTCCAATCCAACCAGTGGTCAAGATCCATCATCGTTCTTCAGAATTCATATCATTGATCACTCATAGATTGGATTAAGTTCTCATAGTACTCAGTTCTCATTTCATTTTGCAAATTCTTGTAGATTATGATATACTGGATTATTATCATGCTCATGCCACTAACATGAACTCCAACCCAACCAGTGGTCAAGATCCATCATCGTTCTTCAGAATTCATATTATTGATCACTCATAGATTGGATTAAGTTCTCATAGTACTCAGTTCTCATTTCATTTTGCAAATTTTTGTAACATGGTCAGGTTCCAGTTCTATTAAGTACACGTACAAAAGGTGCGAACCGGTATGATGGATTTCATCTTGTTGTGTATAGGCCCATTCTCACGATGCGATTTGTAGAAACAACTCGGCGGGGGAATCCCCCGATTTGTAGCATGCAACTAATCGCATGAAATAGGACCGGTTCTATTTCATACGACTAGTAGCATGCGACTAAAATCGTACGAGTGTTCTCACGATGCAACTAAGTTGTATGCTACAAGTTGTTACTACAAATCGCACCGTGAGAATGGGCCTTATGACGAAAGAATGAAATATAATGAAGGCCATCAATATTTTCAATGAAGTGAGTTTTGATATTAAATACAATTGATTCCAACTTGCAGTTCATGGATTCAGCACTTCTGATATCAGATGCAACAGGACTGTTACACAATGGATGTACTGGATGAAATGGAAAAACCAAAACAGACTATTGATTGGTTCAGCTGTGTCAGAAAGGTGTGGAATGACAGAGGTGGTGAAAATCAGAGCCAGTGATTGGCCACAACCCCAAACACACACATTGGATATCAGCTGATTCCTCAGGAAATAAACATTACGCATGTAATGACCACCGGCAGAGTGATACATGTGTCAATCGGTCAGATATTTTCAAGGATGCCCAGTCCTAACTTAAAACAACCACGCTGGACTTCATTCCTTCTCTCAGAATAAATGGATCTAACTTTTACAAAACCTGCAGCTCCCAATAGCTCCTGGATCTAGACCACATAAATGAAGGGATCTAGTTTATCGGTGCTATGGCAAAAATATCATATATAATGGGATTATGTGGATAATATCCGATTCATGAAAGTTGAAGTCCTGCAGCATGCTCCACAAATATCATCAAAGGTCATAAAACTTTCTGGTCTGCACCAGTGTGGATCTATACTTGTATTTTTTTTACAAAATTATCTCCCTTGACCAGGAGAGGACTTCAATGTGTCTGAAATGATTTAGCTTCTAGAAACAAAGACATCATGTCCTGAGTAGAGGTAAAAACCGAACATATTTTGATTATTTTATTCAAATTTCAATTCCACTTCTGGTATAAAATACATACAGAATGAACTGCATACAGAATAACACAAAGAACAGGTATATGTATCTCATTACATTCTTAACCAAAGATCAATACCTGGGTGATATTACAACAATACCATGGTGTTATATATTGTTATGATTGGCTTAACTTTAGCTGCTGAAGATATTTCTAATTTGAGGGTAATGGGCAATCATACTAAATTTATTTTCATAACTTCATTTATTTTCACAATAAGCAATATAATCGAGATTAGCAAGTGAAGTTTTACAATATAATATAATATGCATCATGGGTTTCCTTCAGTTTAGTGTAGACATATATACCCTTGAATATCTGTTACCATGATTCAGTCATAATATGTTCTGTATTATATTGATGTCGACAAGGATATACATAATTATTTGATAGTATTATTAATTATATGTTGTTTATGATTAACATGAACTTTTTATTCGCTGGAATCCAGCCATTTGTTCCATATGGGCAATATTCTCATCAGCCATCACCATTCAATATGAGTGTGATACATGTACAAGTATGGTAATTGATACATTATGGTGAAGGTGACCTGTAACACCAGTATACAAAATTATTCCGAGCTCATTGAATCATCATCACATGATGCTGAGACAGATCAGAACGGAGTGTCGGTAAAATCAGATGTGTTTTGTAGAGGATTCTGCGAATGAGGATGCTATACTATACACATACAATATATGACGTGTTGATGTGCAGGGCCTATAGCACAAAATCACAAGCAAGTTGGTAAAATTAGGCACACAGGGTCTAATTTCTGCCGCTAACGTGTTGATTTGGGTGGGGGCGTCCTCTCAGGGGGAGGTGTGGGTGGGAAGGGGCCTAATGTCTCAAGCAGTATTCCAGGTTTCCCATCAATATACTCTGTTCCATACCCCAATATTTCAAGCACGGGAAATCCAACAAAAATTATTTGCGGGGAATGTGACTTCCACATCCCTAGCTGGACAGGCTAGTGGGGAACACTCAATCTCAGGTTAATTACCATTGGTGAAGTTAACGTCCAACAAATGCAAAATTTAGCTTGGCATCCGGCCCTATGTTATTCAGTGATGGACCATGTTGCCTCGACGGAGGTCTTTGCGCTCATCCAGCGCTTGTTCTGTTTTCGATCACTCAACAACGTACTGATTCAATGCGCTAAAACTTACCTTTCCCTCTCAATCTGTGAATTGAGGAACCACTTTATTTATTGTTGCAAGCGTCATAATCACGGTGGGTAAGGGATTTTCCATACACGTCGATTGGAGGCACCTAATTCCATACACGGGCGGTTGAACGTCCACACAAGTGCGGAAATCCGCACTTGAAATGTATGGTCGATTTGAGGCCCCCGGCTACCAAAACATAAATATTTAGCATGGAAAACGACAGGTAAGACGTGGTTTCTATAGCCTATCAAGTAACTAAGATAGTAAGGAAGAAGTCAACCTTTAAACTTGCCGCTAAAGCGGTCTAGATGTTCCTAACGAAGTCACACAAACTGACAGGTGCTCCCGGATTCAGCTTTCTACAGTCCCGCCGACTCATGAAAACATTGTTCAAGTGTGTGCAAGAGTTATTTGAAACCTCTCATGAAGTATAATTACGAGCATAATGAAGGTATTTTACATTGCAATATCGCTTGGTATCCATTTAACGCATAAAAACGCGCTGTGTACAAAACATTCGCACAGGTCCATACACGTGAGGTGGTCCGGCCATACACGGGCGTTGTCAATGTTCACTCGCTGTCAACGTATAGCTAAACTCATACAGTAATACACGAGTTTATACAGTAATACACGAATTATTAATAATTCCAACCTTGCGTGTTATGCTTGTCGTGTGCAAATGCATGTTACATATAGGGCAAAATTTCAGACACTCGCGGGTTTTGCTAGCCTACAAAAAACCTCGATTGAGGGCGAGTGTGTTTAGCCCCCTCCCTCTTTCCGCAATAACACGTGAACATTTTTCTCTCGATACAGTTCAGTTTATTCCTTCAGTTTATAGCGAGAAAAACATATTTCAACATCGTTACTCATAGCCGTCCACCCCCCCCGTCTTCGTGGACAAACGCTGAACCTGCTCCGGTTGGGAATGTCACTTTCAAGGTATCGTACCCATGGTGAGCACGTGACATATAGTAGGTCAAGTTTTGTACGCTTGGAAACACAACAGTGTCACAGTTTATGCTTTCGTCAGCTGATTTTCCTGTCAGTTAACTCACGTGGACTTGTATCATAGAAAAACGTACTAAGTACAGTCAGTATCTACAGGGAAGGGAAGGGGATATACATATATGGATGAATATGTATAATACCACCCCCTCCCCCCAAAGAGTATCTATAGTTACTGGCTTTACTAGTAATTTTGTGTATGATACAAGTCCCTGTGAGTTAACTTAGCTTGAACATGTCTTCGCTACGTATTCTTGTTCAACATTTCAGTTATTAAATTAAATAGATGAGCACGTAGGCACTATCAGGTGTCTGGGGAAATTCTGACAATGGGAGGCAGCGAGAAACGAGTTGGTCCGTTGTTAAACAGTTCCGGTGGCACACCGACCACCGTGAGAACCGGTACGGCCATTATACTCATCATAAAATTGCCAGCTGTGCAAGCCAAGTACATCTGCACGTTGTAGCTGTAAACTACCACAAAAATCCAGACAGCCGCCGGCTTTGTAAACGGCATCCATGCCTCACCGCCCTGACCAACTCGCTCGCTTGTGAATACAAGTAGGTCAACGGCTGCTTCACGCGCAAGCCAGGCAACAGTTTTTGTGGCGAGAGAAAAATGTAACAGCTACGCTCAGCGAGAACCCGTTTTGTGACAGAGCTGTTGATTATTTCTGCATCAAAATATCTCTCCTTGTTAGAACTGGATTCAAAACCTTCGTATCGGTATTTGTTTATAATAAGTTACCGTTGGGAATCGGTTGAATGAAACAGTGCATAACTTTTGGATCAACATTCTTCACGTTCTGTTCAGCCAACAGAGGCTTCTCCTATCAAACCAACTTCGATGCGCAATGTGGAACGCCACCTGAACGTGAAGAAGCATAAGTGTGAATCCTGTGGAAAGTCTTTTACACTTGGAACAGATCTGAAGCGACACACAGCGCCCTGTGTTGACAAGAGCAGATCATTCTAATATCGTGCTGAATATATTAACTGTGGAATAGAGCAGCTACTTAATGTGACAGATCGCATGCGATAAGTTAGTATTACAAATTGAATAGTAATGCTGAGACGTTGCGACTGAATTAGGGGATAAAACAAAGATGCCTGCTAATTTGTTAAAGATATGTGATGAAAACAATTGGATTCAGTTTAATCCTATCGGTATTGGTTTTGCTCTTTACTCAAACATGTTAACGCTATCTAAATATAGCTATTATGTGGCAATCATTGTCTGTGTAAGGCACTCAGACTCTTGCGCTAGGAAGGGGGAAGGGGTCAACTTCTCATCATTTCACAATACGAATGATTTACAACGCTCGTGTATGGCCGGACCACCTCGCGTGTATGGACCTGTGCGAATGTTTTGTACACAGCGCGTTTTTATGCGTTAAATGGATACCAAGCGATATTGCAATGTAAAATACCTTCATTATGCTCGTAATTATACCCCATAAGAGGTTTCAAATATCTCTTGCACACACTTAGACAATGTTTTCATGAGTCGGCGGGACTGAAGAAAGCTGAATCCGGGAGCACCTGTCAGTTTGTGTGGCTTCGTTAGGAACATCTAGACCGCTTTAGCGGCAAGTTTAAAGGTTTACTTCTTCCTTACTATCTGAGTTACTTGATAGGCTATAGAAACCACGTCTTATCTGTCGTGTTCCATGCTAAATATTTATGTTTTGGTAGCCGGGGGCCTCAAATCGACAATATTTCCTCACTTGTGTGGACGTTCAACCGCCCGTGTATGGAATTATGTGCCTCCAATCGACGTGTATGGAAAATCCCTTACCCACCGTGATAATACGACCGTCAGCCACAGTGACTGATTCTGGGCATGGATATTTTGAAATCCGGGTCATCAATAAGTTGCAATGGCAGCCCTTTAAACAGTTTTAAACGTTCCATTAAATTATCGGCAATAATCGTATTATCCACAATCGGATAGCACCTGGCAGGTATATCTAATTAATAGGACTAAGTTGTTGACCTTTAGGATCAGCGCCATGTCAGGTCACAAAACGTGGGAGGCTAGAGACTTAGCATAATCAGTTTGTCAGTGAAAATGATTTGCTGTTGACATGTGGTCTGAATTAGTCATTGTTATTAATTCGATGATCCCGATATTTATTTTTTCGGACTGTAAGTCTGCCTTCGGATAGTCGTCGAACAGAGAAATCCTCAAAGTCTCGGTAATGTTATAAACCGATTTCCAATAATTAAATTTGTACAGGATAATAAATTTCTGAGAATGGTTATTAACGGTATAACCGCATCGGATCACCACACGCTGCTCTCCTGAGTTACCTTCGGACTTGTCCACGAGACTCCATGCTCGTGCTAGGGGCCGTCTAGGTATCTTAGGTGTAGGTGCAGGTGCCGTTTATCAGTCTAGGTGTCCAAATCAACAGTTTAAACAAACCAAGATATAGAACATTAAAGGAATCACTCGTGATTATTCGATGTCTTTCGGGGAAATGCAGTCAGAGTATTGGCCTGTGAGGTCAGTAGTATACAAAGAGTATTTGGAGGTCGATTGACCTCAGAAATTTGCATATGACCTCTGTGACGTCACGCGACAGCCAATCAGAAGCGAGTATTGTGTCACATGGGGTCATGTGTGGTGGTGGATGGGTGGGTGGTGTGTTTAAGATGGCGGCTGTGGTGGATGGGTGGGTGGTGGGTTTAAGATGGCGGCTGTGGTGGATGGGTGGGTGGTGGGTTTAAGATGGCGGCTGTGGTGGATGGGTGGGTGGTGGGTTTAAGATGGCGGCTGTGGTGGATGGGTGGGTGGTGGGTTTAAGATGGCGGCTGTGGTGGATGGGTGGGTGGTGGGTTTAAGATGGCGGCTGTGGTGGATGGGTGGGTGGTGGGTTTAAGATGGCGGCTGTGGTGGATGGGTGGGTGGTGGGTTTAAGATGGCGGCTGTGGTATGTGGTGGTGGATGGGTGGGTGGTGGGTTTAAGATGGCGGCTGTGGTGGATGGGTGGGTGGTGGGTTTAAGATGGCGGCTGTGGTGGATGGGTGGGTGGTGGGTTTAAGATGGCGGCTGTGGTGGATGGGTGGGTGGTGGGTTTAAGATGGCGGCGGCTGGTGGTGGATGGGTGGGTGGTGGGTTTAAGATGGCGGCTGTGGTGGATGGGTGGGTGGTGGGTTTAAGATGGCGGCTGTGGTGGATGGGTGGGTGGTGGGTTTAAGATGGCGGCTGTGGTGGATGGGTGGGTGGTGGGTTTAAGATGGCGGCTGTGGTGGATGGGTGGGTGGTGGGTTTAAGATGGCGGCTGTGGTGGATGGGTGGTGGTGGGTTTAAGATGGGTGGGGGGTGGGTTTAAGATGGCGGCTGTGGTGGATGGGTGGGTGGTGGGTTTAAGATGGCGGCTGTGGTATGTGGTGGTGGATGAGTGGGTGGTGGGTTTAAGATGGCGGCTGTGGTGGATGGGTGGGTGATGGGTTTAAGATGGCGGCTGTGGTGGATGGGTGGGTGGTGGGTTTAAGATGGCGGCTGTGGTGGATGGGTGGGTGGTGGGTTTAAGATGGCGGCTGTGGTGGATGGGTGGGTGGTGGGTTTAAGATGGCGGCTGTGGTGGATGGGTGGGTGGTGGGTTTAAGATGGCGGCTGTGGTGGATGGGTGGGTGGTGGGTTTAAGATGGCGGCTGTGGTGATTTTTTTTCTGTGTATTCCTCCGCGGGGATGAGGTCATGTCTGGCGGTGATGCGGTCGCCTCCGCGGAGAAAAAGTAGTCCCTAGATAAAATGGTCCGATGGGGTCGAGTGAGATATCAAAGTGAAGCTTAGGGGAGGGGGCATCGGTTGGGCGGGGGGTGGGGTTGAACTATACCGTTTAGGTGTATTGATGATAATAAAATTTAAAGATCACATGTCCAACACATACTCACATAATGAAAGCAAGAATCGAACTTGCGACCCTCGAGATGAAGGATACCCGTCCAGGTTTCATTTTTTTGAGGTGTACTGAAATGCTCTCTCTAATTTATGCCACGGTATCTATTTTTACATCTAGGTTGAAGATTTATATCGACACTGCTACACACTTTTCGAGATGTGTTTTCACTTTCGATGAAAGCACAAAACAGTCTAAAATGAGTCTAAAAAAATTCATCTACGCTAATATTTTCTAGTGTTTTGTAGAATATAGATTCGCGTTCATTTCTATTTCGTCAAGAAAAAATGTTTTTGTAGAATATAGATTCGCGTTCATTTCTATTTCGTCAAGAAAAAATTTTCATCTCGAAAATTGGCAGATTGAAATGTTCTCTCTCATTTTATGCCACGGTATCTATTTTTACAGCTGTCAACTGTTATGGTTTGGTCACAATGTTGCCATTTTCTCCCCTATATTTAGCGTCCACAAAAAGAAGAGTATATTACAGCAATTATGTTCAAGAAAACACCCCGCTAGAAAATTGTCTTCAAATTGTCTGTTGTTGTGGGAGTATAAAAAAATCCTGGTCAACAGGGGCGCGTATATTTCGTGCGACGCTATGTTGCCAATGCATTGAAATTTGAATAGGTTGTCTGCATGGGTTTCAACGCAAGTATAGTACTAAAGTCTAGCTTACCTGATAAAAGAGTTTAGTCCAGATGTATACCTATATTCCATACTCCCGGGCGTTTGATGCATATCTGGGGGCTGTTTTTTCCTAGGTGGGTATAACACACCATGAAGCCTTCATCACGATGCATTCGTATCCTAAAAAAATATGGGTATCACCACGAATCTCATTCCATATATATTTTTTCGAAATTCACAGATATTTCCATCGGTAAATCCGGTGTTCAGTATACCACATGGATGAAATGAACGCACTAAACTATGAAGCTAATGATTTTGGTCAGCGGCACACACATGCTCCCTGGTTTGGTGTCCACATCCCAGCGGTTTTCTGTTTCTTGGCTTGTCACGGATTTTTTCGAAATTCACAGATATTTCCATCGGTATAAATCCGGTCTTCAGTTTACCACATGAATGAAATGAACGCACTAAACTATCAAGCTAATGATTTCGGCCAACGGCACACACACACACATGTTTCCTGGCGCTTCCTGGTGTCATGGTGTCGACACCCCAGCGGTTTTCTGTTTCTGGGGTGTGACGGTAGATGAATTTCTCCCTCCCATACACCCACGTGGGGTGGGTGTGGCAAAACAGAGGGTGTTCAGCCAATGAACTATAAGAAAAACATATGTGTGTGCATATTAATAAACCACGTTGGCTGTATAGGTCGTAGAAAATGAGCGCCTAAAAAATGAACACATTTCATTACACTGTTGCGAATTGTTGCGAGTGCACGTGTGACTCAGTGCGTTTTCATATCCCGCTATAGTATTTCACAGAATAGAATATCGGCTTATAAATTTGGGGTGGTGTGGATAATTCGACAGTCTTCAAGGGGCCCTCCTTGAAAGTCTGAAAGATTTTTCAGTTTTATGAAAACATTATTTTTCGGCTACAAATAAATAATGCGTGAATTCTGATAGAACGTGAAACAATGTTTTATTCAGGTGAACAATTACTATATATTACGTATACAAGGTAATTTCAATAATACAAACAAGTCAATTCAATTCTTTTTATTGCTCGACTCAATTTACCTGGATAATTAGCAATGAGAGTCCACTGATTTGTTTAGCTGTAGCTGAGTTCCTACATAAAGTGTCTATCTTCCCAAGTGACACCAGCAGTAAGCAAAACAAAATATAAACCATGGTACTTGTATATTACATGATATATTGTTTAGTGGTATGTATCTCGGGTATGGGGAGGGAGTGAGCAAAATGAGGGGTGGGCTGTTTTGATAGGTAATGTTGGAATTTTTGTAATGTTTTGATTGTTGACTCCTTGCGGGCGCTTTGATTAGCATAAATAAAGTTCTATTCTCTCACATATAGAGTATGGCAAATGCCATAATAATAACAAAATAATATAAAAGACAATGGATACAGAGATAAAATTTATATTGCATAAATTCCTGCGGGAAATAGGAAGTACACATATAAGAGAATATTGTCTTGACGTAAAAAGTTTGGACATTTCATATTTACGGAGATATGGATTTTTATAACTGAGCCGGTTTTTCGTGTAAACCATCGCAGCGAAAAGGGAAACGGCTGTCATCTTCGTTTTGCTATGCACAAAAAGTGCCCGAATTACTTATTCCTAAATAATTTCATGACGAATCCAACTAAGGTTAGCAAGTATACATATTTTACAATATTGTCAATAACTGTGAGCACATAAGACGTTCTGGTTGATGAGATCTGAATTTTTGAAGTTTGGCAATTTTCTGACTTCGAGCTTCGAATACCCGCCGCCATATTTGTTGGAAGCCGGTTTTTCGTTTGTCATGATGGAAAATCATTAATTAATCATATTCTGAGATATATTTCTCAAGACAACCTTGTATTCATTGAAAATATAATTGTTCAGGCTTACATTGCTAATTCGGTTGCTGCCTTTGAGGTAATATTTTTCCTTAGATCGGCAGTTGTTTCCGCCCATGCGATGAGAAAATAGGCCTGATTTCGCACGTAGTTTTCGTGCACACATCTCGCACAAGTTCTCGCAATAAGTAGGCTGTTTACACCACGTGACCAAAGCGGGGGACACGTCGATCGCCATGCAAAAAAGGCATATGCACTGCAACATATGTATGAAATTTACTTTTTTCGCGATGATAAACCAAATAAAGGTCATATCAATAAAAAGCTTAGGTATTCAGCTTTTTGGATGTGAAATTTCACGGGGATAGGAAAATTATTCGCTTGTTAGGGAAAGATAGAAGACCCATTGGTGGGGTCAAAATCGGGTGTTGGAACGATGGCACAAACATTTCGGTGATTTTTGCTGATTTTACCATGAAAAGATGTAAAAACCCAAGAGTTGTTACACAAGTTACAGGTATAAATTGAATAATTGTTCAATCAGTTGGTGTCAAAGTGCAGAAAATCGAGTGATAGAAATTTGCGGAAGCCTTTAAAAAAAAATGTCCGGATTTCTCGGGAAATTAAGGAAAAATGACCAAAATTTGCAGAAAAAATGATTTAAAAACGTCAGATCGCCTCCCGAAAACTTCTATCACTTATTTTTGAAAAATTGAGGACTCAATCTTTAGAAACATGTGCCACACTCCACCGTAACGAAGGATCTACGGGGATGGGTTTTGCCGTCAAAAGACGCGCACCTCTCACGGACTGAAAATATTCGTGTGTGCATCGCGTGTGTGAGAAAAGAGGTCAACGGGCACCGCCCCTTTTGTTGTCCACGTGTCAAGGATCAAGGTCGGGTCAAGATGTAAAATCGATGACGTGCAACACTCAGTTTTAAAATAGATCTAGCCGTTACGTAATGAAAAAGGAAACCCCGTACATCATTCTTTTGAACCTGCAAAATTCAAAAGTGACGACGATATATTGCTCTCTCCCTTTTTGTTGACTAAGTTGGTCTGATATCTACGAAGACAAGCACGCACAATTGTGCCAGGGATGTAGGCCTATAAAGTTGCCATCAGTATATATCGGAAAATAATATATTTTGTACATTTTGTATTGTATTTTTTTGCTGTTCACGTGTTGTTGTTGCTGTTGTGTTGATAATTTTCTTGGTCAAGGCCTAAACATATAAATTATTATAATTACAAACGGAGTGCCGAACGAAACGTCCACCATATAAATAAATATATTAATTTCGTGATCAATTCACTCTGTGTTCAGTTACGGATCGTGGTATTTTGTGAAAAACTACCCCCAGGAATATTTTGAAGTAGACAACGTGCACTGGACACTGTATCACCCCCTGTTTGTAATCTGTACCTTAAATTTATAAAATTAAATTAATTGCTGTATATTTTAATTTTTTGGTTTCTGATAGTAAATTAATATGTCTAATTTAATTAAATTTAAACTTTGCAGGATTATCATAATACCTTTATTGGATATAGTTATCATTGGTAACATCAAAAGTAGGACATTGAATAAAGTAATATTAAAAGTAGGAGTTTTGTAAGACAACAAATTACTTCAATTTAAAAGACCATTTTAAACGGACACAAATATTGTTGTGACAAAGATGGCGGCTACTTCTACTCATGTGTTCAATCGGGATGTAAATGATCATTATTCGGAATGCGCTAAAGGTAATTTTAACCATACAGTAACAGTCGGATCATTTCTTTCCAAGTTCAAGACGGCCATTGAGAGAACTGCCCCGTCAGTTAGCAGAATTTCTCCAGACTCTCCCCAGTATATGACCTTGTATACGAAGTTCACCCGTGTTCACCAGAAAGCCAAAGGACTTAAATTAAAGAGGAAAGCCATAGAACTTGAGAAATACCTGGATAGAAAATTTGTCTTCCCAGTTTTCATTGAAACTGATGACAAAGATACAACTCCTGATCAGGCAATGGTACAGCAGAACTCAGACAGTGATATCAGCAGGAGGACACGGCTGCAGGAAAAATTGACAGAATTGGAAGCAGACAAACAGAAAGTACGTGGAGAATTGGACACTCTTGGAACAAAATACAACGAGGCCATGTGTGAGTTACAGGACCTGAACCGTGAATATGAAGAGGATTTCTTGGCGAACAGAGATGTTGAATTCGCGGACCTGAAATCGAAATATGATGCACTTCAGTCTCATTTCCAAAGTAAATGTGCCGAGTTGGATGCTGTACATGATCAACTAGCTGGGACAAAAAGGAATCTCAACAAGAAACTGAAGCGAAGGGAAGCAACAATTACCAAGCAGTCCGACCAATTAGCCGAACTGAAACGCAGCAAGAAGGACGACGTCTTGACAAAACAGGAACTTAATGATACAGTACAAAAACTGCAAACTGAGCAAGAAAGATACTGTGCCATTGAAGCGCAACTTGAAGATAGTCGGAAAACAAAGAGAGCATTACAGAAGAAAGTTACAAAACTGAAGGCAATAATTGGAGATGTAACTGAGACGCGATCATCCGAAATAGAACTGAACCTTGAGGAGATTGAGAAACTGAAACTTCGAGTGAAGTGTCTGGAAAAAGAAAACAAGACTTTACAGGACGTGAACGCAATTCTACAAGATGAGGAAATCAGTACATTTGAGAATGGCAGATACACGGATGACATCAGACAGGTTGTGATGGAACTTCTATCTCTGAATGTGAGCATGAATAAAATAAATTCTGTTATAAGAATTGTTTTAGCCAAATTAGCTTTAATTCATGTGGATGAGAAGGATCTCCCCTCAAATTCGTTGAAGTCGAGACTCATGTTAGAAGCCAGACATCTGGGCTATGTTCAAGTTGGAGAGGCCATGCTTCAGTCGCTGGAATCCAGTACAAGTGAAACCAATATGCGAGGTATTGTGGGAAATACTTTGCACACCGATGGCACTTCCAAGAAACACCGTCAATTCCAGAACTTTCAAATCACAATTGGTGCCAATGAAACACTTTCTGTTGGCTTACGCGAGATGGGGAAAACCGACGCGGAATCAATCCTGCAATCATTCACGGACTGCATGGATGAGCTGGGCGAGGTCATTGGTGGTGGGACTGATGCCAAAGATCATGTTGAGAGACTGGTGACATCCATCAAAAACACAATGTCTGACCTTGGGTCCTCAAATTTGTGTTTCAACAGGAAGCTACAAGCAGTACGAGAAAAACTTCTTCCAAAAGTTATAGACAGTTGGGATACATTAGAAGAAGGAATCAGATCACAGATCTCTGGCATGGGAATTTTTTTTTGCAAGCTTCATCTTCTTGTGAACTTTGCCTCTGAATGTGACAAATCCTTATCCGCGTTTGACAGTATTACACTCGAAAGATTGGGTAGCCAATCCTTTTCGAGCAACACAGAATCCGGAACAGCACGCTTGGTTAGAACCGCTGTGAAAGCTTTTCATCCACTTGGATCGGGAGAGTCTGGAGTAGCTTCACATTTTCGTACACTCCTGGATGCACGGAACAGACAATTGAAACTTGTTCCCTACCACGGTAACCGGTATAACATACTCTTTTTGGATGCTGCAGCGGTATATTATCATATCGAAGACATGAAGGTATTTCTTGCCTCTTGGCCGAATCCAAACGGACTCTTACGGGCTGTTCAAGAAGATTTGGCAAATAAAGTGAACATCGCGGGGATACGGGCTCTCGGTATTGTCGACAAGATCATCACAGGCCCATTTTGGAGAATGCTGGAGAGCAAAACCAACATTCTAGAAGCAAACGAGTATCTGGCAACGATGCAAGCTCACCTGGAACCCTGGAGTAATGATGCATCCGATCTGATGGCGGGGGAGAGGATGTTCACCGTTGAAGAAGGAAATATTCTTAGTGTTCACCAGGATGATTTGTACAGTACTCTGTTTGCGGATACAGATGATGAGGAATTGGATGTGCTAACACAACAAGCTCTGGAGCTGTTGATGTATGCCCTTCTCCTGATCCTTGAGAGACAAGCGAAAGATCAACTTCCTGGGGGCAAGTATGCGGATATAACAGAACAACAAAAGAACCAGGCATCAAGTGTACCAACAACGAACATTGCTTCTGAGCGGGACTTCGCCATTTTGGATATGCTGATGAGGAATAAACCAGCAGCATCTGTTCCACTGTTTGAAACCCTCATCTTGTGGATGAACAACAGAACAGCAAGATGGTTAGATGACAAACAACCTGAGGAGAGGGCAAAACTTATGAAGGCAGCCCGAGAGAATGTGCCAAGAGCTCGCAAAATTTTTCAAGCCCGCAAAGAGACTATTCGAGCCCAGAAATTTAAGATGTTGATGGAGAAACAAGCAGCCAAAGCTGAAGCCGAGAAGAAGTGTCATGACAGGAAAGTGTTACTGACCAACACCATCTCGGGGGTTGGAGGGGTTTGGACAACAATCGAACAGGTTGATGTCCAAATTTCACAGCTCAGACAACAAGGTAACTCGGTGCGCAGCATTGTCATATCACAGCTACATTTCCACCGCTACGTATTAGAGTCCAATGCGAGGAAGGAATTATTTTATCAGTCAAAGACTGTCAATGGGAAACGCGTTATATTTACAGATGAACAGCTTATCGACCACGTGAAGGACATCATCCAGTTAGCATCTGTAACAGAGGTACCAACTGTTAACCAGCCTGCAGCACTGAGAAGTTTGGAGGTTCGACAAAACCAATTTCTCGAACAGAAAGTGAAGGTAAAAGAACGCATTCAAAAGTCCAGACATGCTCGTATTATACAGTGCCAGAAGGATAAGCTGCCTGATCTGCTGAAGCACCCAGAAGACTTGGTGGGGAGTCGCATTTCATTCAACTGTGCAGAGGAAGGAGAAGAAACGCCACAATGGTTTGATGCCGTTGTTGTATCCATGGCAAAAGAGGATGCTTCTAACCCTATAAAAACAGAATATTATATTAAGTATGATCTTGATAATGAGGACATCACTTGGAAATTCCCATTACTGCAGGACTTGAAAAGAGGCGATCTTCTCATTGTGTAAATAGCATTGTCATCATTTTGTTGTTGGTGTGAGTTGTACCCAACATTGCGTAATTTTGACATCACTGATTATTTCACCAAAATGGGTGGCGATGGGGCCATAAATTCCCTCCTCTCATGTTGGTGTGAGTTGTGCCCAACATTGACATACTTAATTAGATTCATCGATCTTCATCATACATGAATGTAATAACATTGAGAAAATAAACCCGTATCAAATAACACGATTCATATTTTTATTCTGCTTGTTGGTGTGACTTGTGCCCAACATTGACACCATAATTGGTTTTATCTCCATGAATGTAATAAACTTGAGAAATAAAATACTACCAAATAATTTGGATTATCTTGTTACTTGGACAGAGCGGTTGTTGGTGTGGAGCATACTACCTATGGGTGGCGATGGGGGCCAATTGTGGACGTCGCAACCGCCAACATATCGTAATTGACTCATCCTACCCTAACTGTTGGTGTGAGTTGTGCCCAACATAGACTACATTAATTAGATTCATCATCATTAAACATGAATGTAATAACATTGAGAAAATAAAATCATATCAAATTAATATGGACTAACTTGTTACTTGGACAGAACGGTTGTTGGTGTGGAGCATACTACCTATGGGTGGCGATGGGGGCCAATTGTGGACGTCGCAACCGCCAACATATCGTAATTGACTCATCCTATCCTAACTGTTGGTGTGAGTTGTGCCCAACATAGACTACATTAATTAGATTCATCATCATTAAACATGAATGTAAATAACATTGCGAAAATAAAACCGCATCGAATAACATGATTTATCTTTTTACTCCTTGTTGGTGTGAGTTGTGCCCAACATTGACAAAATCAATTGGCTTCATCACCATTAAACATGAATGTAATAACATTGAGAAAATAAAATCATATCAAATTAATATGGACTAACTTGTTACTTGGACAGAACGGTTGTTGGTGTGGAGCATACTACCTATGGGTGGCGATGGGGGCCAATTGTGGACGTCGCAACCGCCAACATATCGTAATTGACTCCTCCTCTCCTGTTGGTGTGAGTTGTGCCCAGCATTGATAGAATTAATTAGATTCATCGATCTCTATCTATGTAATTACATTGAGAAAATAAAACCTTATAAAATAACATGATTTATCTTTTTATTCTGCTTGTTGGTGTGAGTTGTGCCCAACATTGACACCATAATTGGTTTTATCACCATGAACATATTAAATTTGACCAGTAAAACAGTATCAAATAAATTATGATTCATCTTGATACTTGGACAGAACGGTTGTTGGTGTGGAGCATACTACCTTGGGTGGCGATGGGGGCCAATTGTGGACGTCGCAACCGCCAACAAACATGTATAATGGCCAAAACAAATGTAAATTAGCCTACATGTGTAAAACAAGAATAAACAAGGTTACACATCATCAGCACAGCTTGACTTGTATTCATAGCATCTCTCTTCTTCCCTGAATGGGTAATCGATTAGTGTTATCCACATCATCACTGAGTATTGCTTCCCTTTCAGCTGCCAATACAGCCCATGCAGGAATTTGTTTCTGGTTCTGTCCACCCCCTGGTTTCACTTTCCTTGGGTCTTTTATTGTTCAGCCTCGTCTTGTCTAAACTAGCATAATGCTCAGTGTCGCTGTGATGTGAATTGGTATGTTGTAAATGGTTATTTTTGTCATGGCTATTTCTTCATACAATTATGATTGTTACATGTAGTAGCTATAGGTTTTAAGCAGGCTTGCTTGAAGTTGCCAGTTGTGGTAACACTTGTGGCTAGCATTGGCTATTCTATGGTAAACAATATCTTACAAATGTATTTTGTGTTTATTGTCTACCATTTCTATTTTCTTTAAGGTGTTAACCAATGCTAGCCACGGCATACTGGGGTGGTATGTCTGCAAGTGACTCACTTTGTTAAAACAAATTGCAACTTGGGTACAACTTGTACTGATGAGTCTTGAAAAGACGAAACATACCGTTATGTGACAAGTACTGATACGAAATCACCATAAGAAAATATGAACTTAGTAGTGAAGTAACATTCTCCTTGAAGATATTTCATTTTGAATGTTAATCAACTTTGTAAGCAAAGTTGATACAATTATGCAAATGATATGCAAATTAGCTCATAAATATTAACCAATCGAAAACATTTTTCAAATATACTATAACGGATATCCCACAGCAAAAAAAATCATGACGTTATTGGTATTAAAATTGATGTCTTGCAATATGAACACCAAAATCAGAAGTATAACACTTACAATATAGCTGTTTGTCGTCAATAATTTAGGCAAATTTATGCATAATTTATGTTAATTTATTGACAATTAAACTTTAAATGTATATTGTCGGTCTTATCTTACATAATTACAAGTAGATTAATAAATCCATGCACTAAAAATGGAATACAGGTTGATTTTATCAATTAAAAATGGACGAAAACATAGTTTTGGGTGCAAATTTGATGCATATATGCAAATGATATGCAAATTGAGAGCGTACTATTAACCAAGCAGGATCCTTGAAGGAATATTTTAAAAGAGGGATGCTTGAAATACATGTGTCCCAAAAATTATGAAAATTGAGTCAATATTTAACGATATCCATCGTTTCAAAGTTGAAATTCCTTTGTGCCATGGGATTTGGGCATTTCCCATAGGCTCCATGTTAATGGCATGTCCCCCAAAAAATCGTCATTTCCGGAACTTCAAACTCTTTGACATCAGCGAATACTGGACGGATTTTCATTCTGTAAAGTTTTTTCTTCTTCTACAGGTCCTGGCTTTCAAATGAGGTATAAATTGTATGTGTGTGATGAAAATTTCTTTTTTGGTATAAACTGCCTACAATAAGGCCTGTACGAAAATTTGAGAGCGGCCAACATGAGTTTGTGTGTGATAGAAGGATAGCTTACGTTTATTTCGCCTACATCCATTGAAATTCACACCGACATTATCGGTTTTGGCCAAGACACGGCCTCGGTGGAAACTGCGTTGTTGATATTTCGGTCATGACGTCATCATTTGTTCAAATTTACCGGGAACCCCCTTATATGGTTTTAGCAACAGTTACGTAGCGTAGGGTGGCATATATTATCTTTGGGTTGGGCCTGGTTATTTTTTTTTTAGCATGTTTTTTATCGTGGTAGTACCACGTTAATTCAAATGAACAAATGAATTATTCCAACCATACAACTCTGGTTGAAGTTAACATCTTTATAAAGCAACAACATGGTCGTGGCTCAATGGAAACGCATTGAGCTGTTGATCGAGAACACCTGGGTTCGAGTCTCACCTGCGCAGACTTTTTTCTCCCCTTATTATTTTTTATTTTATTATCTTGCAGGAAACAATTTGCGTCCAGTGTTGAAGCTGTCCTGGAACGCCGCTATGAGATTCTTTTGCATACCAGCTGATTGAAACAAACTACAATTTCTCAAATAATTTTCCCTATGTTTACATCGTTTGTACGCTATCATTTGTCAAATCATTTGAATACCTGCATTTGACAATAAAACGGAGAAAAAAAATAAATAAATAAATAAAAAATAATAAATAAATAATAATAATAATAAAAAAAATAAAAAAATAAAAAATCGGCGAGTAGTAGACGAAGGGAAAATTGGGAAGTACTGACCATGCCCCAGAATACTTCATATGCATATCACGGCCTTAAGGCCTATGTAAGATGTAATCTACTTCACAGTTTAGTAGTATAAAAAGCGCAAGTCCTATTGACCTTGCCCCTCCAAAGAAATAAAATCGGCTCTATTTTACAGGAGTATATACGCAGGTCACGTGGGGGTTGTGACGTCACTTCCGGGTTTTTCACTAAAACTACCTCCAAACATAGAAGAGTTCCTAATGTTTCCTCTTAGACGTCCGTATGTTCAACCCTCCGGGTTTTGTTTTTCCCGGCGCGGCCCCGCCCCGGCGCCCCCAGCGCGAGCGGCGCGCGCGTCATCACGCGGGTTGTCCGGAAGTGCGCGTCATCCCCGGCAGTGCGCACGCGCGGATCAAAAGGTCACCTGTCAAACGGTCTCCCTTTCGGCAAGGTTCGGAGAATACAAAGAACTTATAGTCATAATCTATACGTGTTGGACGAGTCTCTTCACTCACCGTATACACGTACCTCAATGAAATGCCCGCTCCAAACCTAGACCAAATACACGTACTTGGTCTGTGGGCTGATTTCATTGGCTCTCTATTTTTTACTATAGTGCGCTTGCATTCTAACCTTGATGGGTGATATTTTGGCCCCATCCTACACCACTGATTTCAGTTTCACTGAATCTTCAGATGCATTAGGAATAAAACACACAAGACAGGGTTTTTTGGTGAGATCTCATTTTTTTTTTTTATTCAGTGAACAACAACAACGTGAGAACAACCACGTGAAAACTGAAGCCCAGAACAAGGGGCTTGTAATTAATTCAAGCCCAGAACAAGGGGCTTGTCATTAAATTAAGCCCAGAACGGGGCTTGTACATTGAAATGATGGGCGGCCCAGTCATAGACGAGTACATCGCGGTCCTCGGCCTGGGGTACTCGTCAAACATCTGTACGATGGTAGATAAGGGTCTTCCCCGGCATCGATGGTACAGGTAAAACAAGCAATATTGTCCGCACACGCCACTGGTCAGGCTTTGCAACGTTTGACTGTTCCAACACCACGTCTCTGTGCCTTGATCCATGAAGTCTGTTAAATCGGGATGGAGGGGTGGCAGGCCGTACGGGTCAAAGTATTCGCCCTGCTGTTCTGTCAAGTACACGGCCACCCAGTGTTCACCGGGCCGATCCATCGGGTCCGTGTTGAGAACGTAAGCAGCAGGATACATACGGTCTAATGGAAACACATCTCGGGCGAACACCCCTTGAAACACCCTACGTGTCCCTGGGTCATTCTCCAGCACGGTGGTTATCTGGTCTGTATCCATGTTAGGTGGAGAAGTCACACAGGACGTTGCGCGCCTTGTCCACTTGAATGATGTTGTCAAACTCGGCGTAGCAGATCACATTGACGGTGGTCGCCAGGGCTCGTGCAAAGTGGATTTCCAACCGTAAGTTGCCTTGCTTGGCCAGGGCCAGCTGATGGTCGTTCTCTAAGGTGGGGGGTTAGATCGAAACAGAACAATGTGTATCCGTTCGCGTAGTCCTCCCGACTGACCATATTCCCTTCGTCCTGGTTGATTTGACCTGTGGCTGTAAACAGGCTCTGATAGGCTCGAATGAAATTCCTCCGCCCAAAGTTCGGTGTTAAGGCCGTGGCTGGCACCTGTTGTCCATCCACATGCAGGGCCACAAAATTGATGCCGAAATGTTGAAAGTCAAACGGATTCTCTGGGTAGGCTCCGCTGAAACTGGTATTTTCCACACAGGCCAGGATCAATCGCTTGGGTAGTTCCCCCAGGAACAGGTTTTCTTTGTTGGCGCCCATATTTCCAGCAGGCACAGAGAACACTTTGGTTTGTACACGTCGGATAGGGTACTGGGCTGGTTTTGTTTCCAAGGCTTTCATGTGTCCCAATTGAACGGCTGGATTCGGTTTCACTTTTCGGACATACAGGACTGCGTCTTGGATGACAATCTTATAGTCCGCTGCATGCTCCTCTACGTTAGTGGCCATCAAGGCGAAGATCGGAGGCGCCCGTATCAGTCGGATTTTGATGGGGATCTTGTTCAAGAGGTACCGGTCTTGCATGAACATGTCTGCGTGCAGTCGACCCATCATATCCACCGAGGCACTGTTCGCAGTGAAAGCCTTCCGTTTGTTATATCTCCCATTGCCCACCGTGTCCATGTGCTCGGGCGTGTCCTTGTAGAATAAAGCGGTTGTCAGCTGAGATTTTTCAGCCTCTCGGCCATACGACAACAGTGTCTCGATGTAGGCTCGATAGGGGTACGTGTTGGTGGAGTCACTGATGAGTTTGTCGCTGAGAAAAATATCCACCTGCTGAAACATCGAGTGCAGCCAGAGATTCGTCGGGCCCACCGTTGCTTGGTCAGCGATTCTGGTGCCAGCTCCATTGACCACCTTGGCTTTCACATACAAGTAGGTATGGGCTAAATCCACATAGGCCGTATCCGCATTACTGATGGTGAACTCGATGGGCCCGGTTTCGTTGATGCTGGAGAGCGGGAGATGCTCCACCCATAATCCTTGTTCGACACTGGTCTGTGTGGGCGGCACGGTCCACAAATCAAATTCACTGTTGCCGGGAAAAACAAAACCCGGAGGGTTGAACATACGGACGTCTAAGAGGAAACATTAGGAACTCTTCTATGTTTGGAGGTAGTTTTAGTGAAAAACCCGGAAGTGACGTCACAACCCCCACGTAACCTGCGTATATACTCCTGTAAAATAGAGCCGATTTTATTTCTTTGGAGGGGCAAGGTCAATAGGACTTGCGCTTTTTATACTACTAAACTGTGAAGTAGATTACATCTTACATAGGCCTTAAGGCCGTGATATGCATATGAAGTATTCTGGGGCATGGTCAGTACTTCCCAATTTTCCCTTCGTCTACTACTCGCCGATTTTTTTATTTTTTTTTTTATTATTATTATTTATTTATTATTTTTTATTTATTTATTTATTTATTTTTTTCTCCGTTTTATTGTCAAATGCAGGTATTCAAATGATTTGACAAATGATAGCGTACAAACGATGTAAACATAGGGAAAATTATTTGAGAAATTGTAGTTTGTTTCAATCAGCTGGTATGCAAAAGAATCTCATAGCGGCGTTCCAGGACAGCTTCAACACTGGACGCAAATTGTTTCCTGCAAGATAATAAAATAAAAAATAATAAGGGGAGAAAAAGTCTGCGCAGGTGGGACTCGAACCCAGGTGTTCTCGATCAACAGCTCAATGCGTTTCCATTGAGCCACGACCATGTTGTTGCTTTATAAAGATGTTAACTTCAACCAGAGTTGTATGGTTGGAATAATTCATTTGTTCATTTGAATTAACGTGGCACTACCACGATAAAAAAAATAACCAGGCCCAACCCAAAGATAATATATGCCACCCTACGCTACGTAACTGTTGCTAAAACCATATAAGGGGGTTCCCGGTAAATTTGAACAAATGATGACGTCATGACCGAAATATCAACAACGCAGTTTCCACCGAGGCCGTGTCTTGGCCAAAACCGATAATGTCGGTGTGAATTTCAATGGATGTAGGCGAAATAAACGTAAGCTATCCTTCTATCACACACAAACTCATGTTGGCCGCTCTCAAATTTTCGTACAGGCCTTATTGCGAGAACTTGTGCGAGACGTGTGCACGAAAACTACGTGCGAAATCAGGCCTATTTTCTCATCGCATGGGCGGAAACAACTGCCGATCTAAGGAAAAATATTACCTCAAAGGCAGCAACCGAATTAGCAATGTAAGCCTGAACAATTATATTTTCAATGAATACAAGGTTGTCTTGAGAAATATATCTCAAAATATGATTAATTAATGATTTTCCATCATGACAAACGAAAAACCGGCTTCCAACAAATATGGCGGCGGGTATTCGAAGCTCGAAGTCAGAAAATTGCCAAACTTCAAAAATTCAGATCTCATCAACCAGAACGTCTTATGTGCTCACAGTTATTGACAATATCGTAAAATATGTATACTTGCTAACCTTAGTTGGATTCGTCATGAAATTATTTAGGAATAAGTAATTCGGGCACTTTTTGTGACATAGCAAAACGAAGATGACAGCCGTTTCCCTTTTCGCTGCGATGGTTTACACGAAAAACCGGCTCAGTTATAAAAATCCATATCTCCGTAAATATGAAATGTCCAAACTTTTTACGTCAAGACAATATTCTCTTATATGTGTACTTCCTATTTCCCGCAGGAATTTATGCAATATAAATTTTATCTCTGTATCCATTGTCTTTTATATTATTTTGTTATTATTATGGCATTTGCCATACTCTATATGTGAGAGAATAGAACTTTATTTATGCTAATCAAAGCGCCCGCAAGGAGTCAACAATCAAAACATTACAAAAATTCCAACATTACCTATCAAAACAGCCCACCCCTCATTTTGCTCACTCCCTCCCCATAGCCGAGATACATACCACTAAACAATATATCATGTAATATACAAGTACCATGGTTTATATTTTGTTTTGCTTACTGCTGGTGTCACTTGGGAAGATAGACACTTTATGTAGGAACTCAGCTACAGCTAAACAAATCAGTGGACTCTCATTGCTAAGTATCCAGGTAAATTGAGTCGAGCAATAAAAAGAATTGAATTGACTTGTTTGTATTATTGAAATTACCTTGTATACGTAATATATAGTAATTGTTCACCTGAATAAAACATTGTTTCACGTTCTATCAGAATTCACGCATTATTTATTTGTAGCCGAAAAATAATGTTTTCATTAAACTGAAAAATCTTTCAGACTTTCAAGGAGGGCCCCTTGAAGACTGTCGAATTATCCACACCACCCCAAATTTATAAGCCGATATTCTATTCTGTGAAATACTATAGCGGGATATGAAAACGCACTGAGTCACACGTGCACTCGCAACAATTCGCAACAGTGTAATGAAATGTGTTCATTTTTAGGCGCTCATTTTCTACGACCTATACAGCCAACGTGGTTTATTAATATGCACACACATATGTTTTTCTTATAGTTCATTGGCTGCACACCCTCTGTTTTGCCACACCCACCCAACGTGGGTGTATGGGAGGGAGAAATTCATCTACCGTCACACCCCAGAAACAGAAAACCGCTGGGGTGTCGACACCATGACACCAGGAAGCGCCAGGAAACATGTGTGTGTGTGTGCCGTTGGCCGAAATCATTAGCTTGATAGTTTAGTGCGTTCATTTCATTCATGTGGTAAACTGAAGACCGGATTTATACCGATGGAAATATCTGTGAATTTCGAAAAAATCCGTGACAAGCCAAGAAACAGAAAACCGCTGGGATGTCGACACCAAACCAGGGAGCATGTGTGTGCCGCTGACCAAAATCATTAGCTTCATAGTTTAGTGCGTTCATTTCATCCATGTGGTATACTGAACACCGGATTTACCGATGGAAATATCTGTGAATTTCGAAAAAATATATATGGAATGAGATTCGTGGTGATACCCATATTTTTTTAGGATACGAATGCATCGTGATGAAGGCTTCATGGTGTGTTATACCCACCTAGGAAAAAAACAGCCCCCAGATATGCATCAAACGCCCGGGAGTATGGAATATAGGTATACATCTGGACTAAACTCTTTTATCAGGTAAGCTAGACTTTAGTACTATACTTGCGTTGAAACCCATGCAGACAACCTATTCAAATTTCAATGCATTGGCAACATAGCGTCGCACGAAATATACGCGCCCCTGTTGACCAGGATTTTTTTATACTCCCACAACAACAGACAATTTGAAGACAATTTTCTAGCGGGGTGTTTTCTTGAACATAATTGCTGTAATATACTCTTCTTTTTGTGGACGCTAAATATAGGGGAGAAAATGGCAACATTGTGACCAAACCATAACAGTTGACAGCTGTAAAAATAGATACCGTGGCATAAAATGAGAGAGAACATTTCAATCTGCCAATTTTCGAGATGAAAATTTTTTCTTGACGAAATAGAAATGAACGCGAATCTATATTCTACAAAACATTTTTTCTTGACGAAATAGAAATGAACGCGAATCTATATTCTACAAAACATTTTTTCTTGACGAAATAGAAATGAACGCGAATCTATATTCTACAAAACACTAGAAAATATTAGCGTAGATGAATTTTTTTAGACTCATTTTAGACTGTTTTGTGCTTTCATCGAAAGTGAAAACACATCTCGAAAAGTGTGTAGCAGTGTCGATATAAATCTTCAACCTAGATGTAAAAATAGATACCGTGGCATAAATTAGAGAGAGCATTTCAGTACACCTCAAAAAATGAAACCTGGACGGGTATCCTTCATCTCGAGGGTCGCAAGTTCGATTCTTGCTTTCATTATGTGAGTATGTGTTGGACATGTGATCTTTAAATTTTATTATCATCAATACACCTAAACGGTATAGTTCAACCCCACCCCCAGCCCAACCGATGCCCCCTCCCCTAAGCTTCACTTTGATACCTCACTCGACCCCATCGGACCATTTTATCTAGGGACTACTTTTTCTCCGCGGAGGCGACCGCATCACCGCCAGACATGACCTCATCCCCGCGGAGGAATACACAGAAAAAAAATCACCACAGCCGCCATCTTAAACCCACCACCCACCCATCCACCACCACAGCCGCCATCTTAAACCCACCACCCACCCATCCACCACAGCCGCCATCTTAAACCCACCACCCACCCATCCACCACCACATACCACAGCCGCCATCTTAAACCCACCACCCACCCATCCACCACAGCCGCCATCTTAAACCCACCACCCACCCATCCACCACAGCCGCCATCTTAAACCCACCACCCACCCATCCACCACAGCCGCCATCTTAAACCCACCACCCACCCATCCACCACAGCCGCCATCTTAAACCCACCACCCACCCATCCACCACAGCCGCCATCTTAAACCCACCACCCACCCATCCACCACAGCCGCCATCTTAAACCCACCACCCACCCATCCACCACAGCCGCCATCTTAAACCCACCACCCACCCATCCACCACAGCCGCCATCTTAAACCCACCACCCACCCATCCACCACCACACATGACCCCATGTGACACAATACTCGCTTCTGATTGGCTGTCGCGTGACGTCACAGAGGTCATATGCAAATTTCTGAGGTCAATCGACCTCCAAATGCTCTTTATATACTACTGAGGTCAATAAGTCTAAATGAATTAGTATTTTATTAACTCTTCCCTGTTGGATATATCGCTATGGGATCTTGTTTCTTTCAACTGAATTTGGCGTTCAGTGACCATGAATGTTAAATAGCATTATTACACCGTGGTCTCTACGTCTTTTCGCTTGGACCAAGGAGGAGATGACTAACGTCTCCATTGCCCTCAAGTATGTCAAGGTTTAGATCACAGACGAAAATCACAATCTCCCCAAATCCATCCCGTGCTATACGGAACAAGATGACTCCGTGCTGCCTAAGTAGTGGTGCTATCAACAGATGTTCTAAAATAGCAGTGTGCATCTGTTTAAGCCAACGAATTTTTTTTTACATTTCATTTTTTATATATATTTTTATTCGGGTAGAAAAACCTGGTCATGACAGGGAAAATCCACGGGAGTAATACCTATGGGCCGTCAAAGCTCAGTGGGTAGACCATCGGCGAGTTGAGCCGGGCTCGTGGGTTCGAATCCGGCTGATTACCAATTTATTCTTTCTCTCTCAAAAATCATTTCATATGTCTGTATGCTCTGTGGCGGGCTATACGCCATATCAAATATCATTTCTTCGTTATAAAGACCAGTTGAGCACAATGCAACACCGAGAGAGGTGGTTGGTCATCACAGGGACAATCCACGGGAGTAATACCTATGGGCCGTCATAACTCAGTCGGTGGAACATTGGCGCGTTGAGCCGGGGTCGCGGGTTTGAATCCCGCTGACCACCAATTTATTCTTTCGCTCTCAAAATTTATTTCATATGTATATTTGGGAGGTGGCGGGCTATACGCCATACCAAATATCATTTCTTCATTATAAAGCAAGTTGCGCACAATGCAACATCGAGAGAGAAGTTTGGTCATCAAAGGGACAATCCACAGGAGTAATACCTATGAGCCGTCATAGCTCAGTCGATAGAGCATCGGCGCATTGAGCCGGGGTCGTGGGTTCGAATCCCACTGACGTCTTTCTCTCTCAAAAATCATTTCAATATAATATAGAGAACATAGATAATGAAGAGATTCATCGTGGCAGTAATACCCATCTAGACGTCATCTCCTGTCACGGAAGTCATCGTATTTACACTCAGTAAAGTCGCTAACCTTTTCAGTTTCGTAATATATTGTTAAAAGTTTCTTCACGGCATTGATACTTGGCATTATTTTCGTAAGTTTACACTGATATACATACCATTTTGATAACAGTAAAATTATAGGTTACATTCACAATTCTAATATTTTCTACGTGTTCAGAGATCCAAAGGAAAAAAATCATGCCAAAAGTCTTGCACCATAGGACAAGCAAAACACAGATGACTAAGCGTTTCCTTTTATTTTTCGAAGAAATCGCACAGAGTCTTTTATCTGTATTATATGCAGAAAGGAACTGGTAGCTAAAATGCTGTTGGGCAGCCGATACTGAAACCATCCCAAACTTTACGTCCTTTGTACATTTGAATGGCAAAGTGTGTATTTTTTTCATTAATATTGGTTGTCGATACTTAAAACAGACTCCCATTTCTTTTCGCTAGTTGGTTTCTTATATTTCTATCTAAACAATATTTTATAAACAGTTTCCATCCCTTTGTCATATTTCGTTAAAACTTCAATAAAGAATGGTCTAATGGGATGGGACAGTTTTGTGTAGGCCGGTCCGAAAGATTCTAAAAACAGTTTTACTGTATTCTGTAGCGCAGAATAATGCAAGAAATATATTTTAATTTCACATTTCTGTTCTTTCAGTCTTTCAGTGTATAGAATATACTGTTTTTGGTCGAAAAGATCGTTTACGAAACATATAACCCTTTGATACCACTTTTGTAGAAAACTGGTTTATAGACAATCTTTAGATCATCATTAAACCATATCGATTGCGACATTGCTTGATCAATGTTACTTATTATAAGTAACGAAAAAGTTACTATCTATCACGTCCCCTTCAATCCATATGAAAGCGATATGATATAGTTGTTGGACGCTCGCCGTGTTGCAAGACGGTAAATCCGATAGCGACATATAAAATTTAGCAGCCTTGTTGGGATATTAATTTCTGAAGATTGGGGATCGTTTGACTTCTTCTCAGTAAGATGGCATTTTTTGTACCAGCGTGACATTTTATTTACTAATTGGAAATGAAAGAGGTAATTTGAGATCAACTTTGCGAGAGATCTATCTGTCAGACGTTGAATGAATTAGATAACATGAAAAGGATATTTGTTAAGAAATATATCACAACTGAGTAAAATGCTGGAAAATGGCGTTTCGCAAGATGCGTGTGTGAAAGATTGACTAGAGTGGCTACAAGTCGTTGACGTCACTCTTTCCCAGCAATAACGTCACGGATGACCACAGAGAATGAGGGTAGAAAACAATGTAAGGAAATGCTTCGACGGCGCTGCTTAAAGCGAATACATTTGCCCTTGACACAAATATAGATTGGCAGGGATCGACGCTCTTCAGAGTTTGAGTGATATTTACAGTCTATGTACACGAAGTTTGGCAATTCTCAGATAACCAAACATCCATCTCAATAAATTGCCTCCCCAAGTATTTGCTTCGGTGTCCTGGATACAATTTATATCGTTTTGCATCCACTTTCGAAGTTATATTTGGATTCGTGCAGGATGGAGCCGTAGTTAACGTTACAGTTCCAGTATAACCTTTAAAAGATGTTGGAGTGACAGCAAATATACGCTTGTTAAATTTATCGAACACTGGTAAAAATAATTCTCCGTATGTTAAATATATCTCAAATTATACGTCATCTATCCAATAGAGTGCTAAAATCTAAATCATTCTGACAAACGGTTTGAAGGCGGTTTCGGTAGATTGTACTCTACTGGTCCTTCTGAGAGATGAGCCGATTTGATACGAAGAATATAGGAACAATATAGTGAATTAATTAAGCCGAAATCTGATAGCCAAACTCGACCCATATTTGAGTTCCCTATTTGAATAAAAATGACAATTTGGTATATTCATAGAATTTCACCCAACATGTAGCGTTTTTACACTGTAAAGTCGGCGTGGAGCTATTAAACATGTGTTAGACACGTTTCACACATTTAGCTTCATTGTGTTTCATGGCTAAACACATGGAGCTATATCCGTCTAAATAGCTAAACAGGTTTAGATTACTACGTGTTTCAGTCCCTACAGTGCACAATTTTCAACAAGTTAAACGCCAGTGGATGTGATTTTGAGACCCGTTTAGCTTTTAAACGTGTTGAATAAACCTCTGGCGTGGAGCTGTTAAACACGACTAATGCTGAGTGACAGGCGGATGATGAAGACATGATTCGGCTAAACATGTCAAAATTGTCAGTCATATTCGCGGGCAAATTAACAGCGCCCTCTGTATATCGATATTCTGATTGGCTAATGAGTTCACGTGTTTTTTGTGAGCGTCTGCTTCTGCATTTGTTGGTGAAAGAAGGGGCGGGATCGTGGAACGATGGCTGGAACGAACCCACCTCAGTTTACTACTTAGAATAAGTCAAGGTAAGTCAAGCTCAGCTGAATAACACAGGAAACTCAGATTTTACTTCCATTGATTCTTTGCTGTTGAATTTTCGGAAATTTCCCACTCGGTCAAAATGAATGGCCGGCGTACTATTTCGAATTAATGGCCGATGGTGATCTGACAATATCAGAGAGAGTACGAACCATCTGTCATCATAAAGTATGATAGAATCTGGCACTGAAATAGAGAAATACATTATTAAGAGTTTATTTAGTTTTCTATTGTTTTTGGTGCCTGAACCCGTTGGCCTAGGCCTGCATGTATTACACGTAATATTATTTTATTCTTCGCCGAGGTCGAGAAAGATTAGCTCCCCTGGATTAGAGTTCTTTTGTTGGCGCGATCAACATCCTCTTGTGGATGCAGCAGGTTGATGGAGGCTGGATTTTCACGTTTGCTGTGTAAATTTTGAGAGATTGCCACAATCATGTTTGGTGATTATTATAAATTAGAGCAAACTGTTATCAGCTGTCCTCCTGATATGATGTGATCAATCAGAAGCACCTTTCTGCGTGATTCATCTTTGACACAGAACAGTTCAACTGTAACTTGTGTAAGTTGAAAGTTTCCAAGTTTCAGTTTACAACTTGTTTTCTTAGAGAGTGATTTTTCGCTCGTTTGATATTAGCCCCAACTGGACCTAATGAATGACGATATGCTGATGAATTTGCACTAGCAGGTCCCAACGGCTACCCTGCCACATTCGTATGGTATTTAACGGTTGGGGATTATTGCAAATCGAGCTAAATTAGCTCCTTCTACTTGTACTTGTAGCTTAAATAGCTCGTTGGTGCTTATACAGTTTGGGGAAAATACCTTGATCGAGGTATTATATCTTGATCGCGGTATAAAACCTTGATCGATTAATAGGCCTATACCTCGATTGGGGTATAAGGCTATGTCAACTTCAGTTTTTATATATATATATATGGAAAATGTGGACATCCACACATTCGCCAGACTGTATGAATCTTTCAACAACATCTATGTCTTCATTGTTCCATGATGTTCACGGCAACGTATTGCTTCGTTCTATGCGACTAATCATTTAAATTAGCCAGTTCAATATTTCAAAAATGAAACATGGCTTCAAATGACATATTCGGTGATATTTATTCTGTAAATGAAAATAGCATGTGGTGGCATACTTCCATGTCAAGGTCATGCGCAAATTGCAGGATCTGAGAGGCAATGCCTAGTTAATAAATCAAGTTTAACTGACAGACACATAGTCTAAACTGCTAGCATGTGCACATAAAAAACATACCTCTGCTCTGGGTATTATGACTCTGCCATGTGTGCGCATGCTAGGAGATTGTGCATTGCATCAGACAATTTAATCTAATTTATTCATCAGTCAGTGCATCGACATTCATGCAACTTGGATATGACTCTGAGATGGAAGTTTGCCATCACATGCCATTTTCATTTACATAATAAATTTCACCGAATATTCATTTGAAGCCATGTTTCATTTTTGAAATATTAGAGTGGCTAATTTGGATGATTAGTCGCATAAAATGAAGCAATAAGTTGGAAGTGAAAATCATGGAACAATGAAGCCATAGATGTTGTTGAAAGATCCATGCAGTCGGGGTATGTGTGGATGTCCACATTTTCCATAAATATACAAAAACTGAAGTTGAAATAGCCCTATACGAGGTAATGGCCTATACCTCGATCAAGGTATAATACCCTGATAAAGATATAATACCTTGATCAAGGTATTTTCTCCAACCTGTTATAATTTGACACATAGGTAATTTGCATAGATTGCGGAATGATCAATTTCCGCTAGTAGTCGCATGTCCTCACTTTCAGTGAACTTAAACAATCATCGAAGAAGTTGTACTCTGCAAAAATCTCTGATGTTCACTTGTGCGTTTTTCATATATTCCATTTCATAAATTTACTAATATGCACATAAAACATCGTTTTCGAATCTCCTGTCTTCTTCTCAGCACATTTGTGAACGTCAATCAACCCACGCTTCCATTTTGGCAACATAGTCAGATCTGAGATGTATCATAAATTAATCACGCTCAATCATGTGATAATGGGAATATGTAAAATAATAACTTTCTCATATGGTGGACATGAATGAACATGCAAACCCAACTTGCGGGCCGAGAATCACGAACTGAGCAATGGTTTGTGTGAGGAGATCAATTTGTCTAGACAGGATTATTTTCAATAAAACATGTACAAGCCTGAGCAACAGTTTCTCACATGAAGTACTGACCATGCTGTTTTTCTCTACCTGTGTACCTTCTCTGATTTTAGCTATATCATCTGTTCCTGAGGCGAAAGAAAAGTTTGATGAGGACTTCAAAAAAAGAAGGAAGCCGAGACAAGCCATTACTAAAAAAGTTATTCCGAATTCTCCATGAAAACAGGCGAGAGGCAATTGGGTCAGTCGGATGGGAATCGGTGAAACAGTTCCTCGGAAAGTACCAAAAGATAGTCCGTCGACATCAGCTGGTGTTACGCGCAACAAAGGCTGAATGGCGCCTTCATCGGTCCTGATTAGACTACAAGGAGGACTCGCGGACGATGTTCTGTACGACTATACTCCGACTGAATCAATTAGATTGGATGTTCCGTACACGATTTTGTTAACTTACACCGGCATACCAGGTTGGATTTGTTTCCCCAATGATTATTAATTTGATAATAATGTTATAAATTTGGGATAATGTTAAAACAAACTCAGAATTATTTAATGGTTTAATTCTGGAATTTATTTACATAACACAATCTGACTGAAAATTGATAACATCCCGATGAAAAAAAATGTCCTGCTTAAAATCAGTATGTCCTGTAAATTTTTTGCCTAGCAGGAGAAATGTCATGTTGGTGATTTTCAATATTTCAAGCCCTGCATTCACATCTTTAGTGGATGTTCATAGCTCATGCTGATAGTTATTTTTCTTTAGTTCATTTGCAGATTGTTTTTAGTAAGGATTATTACAAATGCAACTAAGTGGGTTTTTTTTTGATAATTGGATGATGACAATTGCCAACTGAATATTGTCCGAACAATAGTCCTCACATTTCATGACATTTTCGTAGTCATTTTATACACAAATGATGCAATGCTCTGGCCATTTATTGACATTGGGTGTGCAAGTTACAATGAGATCAAAAGGAGCATGACTATTTGAATCAAAAGTATTATGTAGCTCCAAAAAACTATGTACCTACCCCAATCCTCATCTCCATTTTTATACGCCCATCCAAAAGGCGGACGTATTATGTGATCATGGCGCTTTCCGTCCGTCTGTCGGAATGTCCGTCTGTCCGTCGCGTGTGTTCAATCTATATCTGGGAAAGTTTTCTATCCACAGTTCCAATTTTTGGTGAGTGAATTACCCTGAGGGGAAAAGATGTCGCATACCAAATGGAGGTCAAGGTCAGAGGTCAAAGGTCACTGGCCTAAAAACCAAAAATCCACTCAACCGTTCATGTCCGTTCTATACCTGTGACCGTTTTCTATCCACAGTTGTAATTTTTTGTGAGTGGATACACTAGGTCAAAATGATGTGTCGTGTACTGAAATTGAGGTCGGATCATAGGCCAAAGGTCACGGTGGCCTAAGAATCCAGAATTCATTGATCATTGACAATTTTCTATCTACAGTTCCAAGATTTGGTGAGTGGATACCCTAAGGGAGGCCGATGTGTCACGTACCAAATGTAGGTCAAGGTCAGGGGTCTAAGGTCAGGCCTAAAAATCAGAAAATTATTGAAAATTGCTAATTTTTGTGAGTGGATTCAGTAGGGGGAAAAGATGTTGCATACCAAAAATTAGGGCAAGGTCAAAGGTCACTGTGACCCCAAATTCAAGAAATCATTAAAAGTATATATTTTTTGTGTCAGTATATACAGTAGGGGGACAGGATGTGTCGTGTACCAAAATGTAGGTCAAGATCAAAGATCAAGGTCACTGTGACCTCAAATCCTAAAATTCCTAAAAATCATGATTTAATGTCTGTAGATACATTAAGGGAAGATGATGGGACATGTACCATCCATCCATTAATGTTTGTTGTCCGTGCGATATCCCCAGTTTCAAGGTATGGATTGGTACCAATCATTAGGTATACCTTACTCGAAGGGCAAAAAGGTACCCTATTCATTTTGAGGTCAAAAGGTCAAGTCACAGTCCCCCAAAACTGAATCCAGTTTAACTGACTATTGCTAGGTTGGACTATTCAGTTGTCCGCCCTACATGTACATGTACATGACATTTGTCCTGTGGAGTTCTCTCCTGTTTGATACATGTGATACAGCTACATTCAGTTTAACTGTTGTGAAATAAATACCATGCATTTACTATTTTAACTGGGATAGGAGACCTTTCTGAACTTCATATATTTTTATTAACGCAAGAACAAAGGTTCATCACTTTTTTCACATTTTCCTTCCTTCATGAAAATTTTTCTCTATTTGGGAATCTATTTGGGAAAAATTAATATTTTCTTGTGTTGGACTATTGTCGATTTCATTGTGGGATATGTGAGCTCTCGGCTCAGGTTTCAGGGTCATCTAGTTACCAAGAGTTAAGCCCCTTGTAGTTTATCCATCAATATAAGGTGTCATAAATGTTAAGTTCTCGTAAGCACAAAATCTTAGGCCTTTCTCTGGATTGCTAGCTATCAATTGGGACTAAGGCATTTAAACAACCTTCAAATTTGGACCAGTGTAATTTTGAATGTATGGGTGTATATTGAAGCCCCTTGGGCTCTTGTTACCTATTGATGAAAAACATCAAACTACCCTCAAGTGTTCTACTTTTGTTTGGAATCCTACATATTGTCTTTGTTATGATGTAGCTAAAGGTCTTATTGAGGAATGTCAAGATATCCTATTAATCCCAATGCATTGTTGTTTTTATTATTAAAATCAAATCAAATAGATGTATCATGGACTCCTTAGGAATATCACACTCGATGAAGCGGCATATCAGCAAATGCAGTTAATGTTGGTAATCTAAAAGACAAAAACAAAAAAAATCTGATAATTCACTTTGTTCATTATAGCGAAAGAATAGAAATTATACCATTCTGTTGTTTTACGGTTGATTTCTTGATATAAGCTTACTTTCTTCTGCAGAAATTTTTGGAGTACAAGCTCTTGAAACAGGATAAAGCTATAGACCTGGAAGCCAACTACGCAGAACTGATGACCAAACTGGATGAGCTGTTACTTGTTGGTCCAATCTCAGACGGAGAAGATGGAGTGAGTATGCACACTTTATGTGGAAATCCAGTTCCACCTATTTTTACCTCCGTCGATCAGACGGAGGTCTAGGAGCGCAACGTGAAATCTCCCGACAAATAATTGTCATATGGGGAACCCACGACTCATAGGATTTCCAATAGGGATTGTCATGGTTCCCGACGAAATTTTGACGCACTTTTCTTGGACACAATTGAAATAATGGGGTTCCCCATTGCAATGCATTACAATGGGCCTTGCTTCTGTAGTCGGGTTCCACCTTCCATCCACCGGGAGATTTAACATGGCGGCCCTCCAGATGGACAATGCGATTTTTTGCCGTTTTTCTGGTAAGTTTATTGTCGCCATTTGATGTCATTACAACTCAATGATGCATAGTACACCACCCGTCATTTCTATATATCGAAAAGTATTTGTCGGCTGATGACTTATGTCGACGCCAACCAAATAGCCCAAGTTCTTCTTGTTGCATATCAAACTGAGTGACTGACGGGAAGACAACAGCACAATCGACGATGCCCTGATTTTCCTGCTACTTTTTTCTTTCAGTTGATGATATCCACCAGCCTGGTTGTTTAAAAACAGTTATTCTAAATTTTGCTGATAAATCATATTTCCGAGGGGGGGGGGGGGCTATTTATCTTGGCATTTGGCAGTTGAATAATGGTTTGATTTTGCAGAAGCACCAAATTGATCTACCTGCGTGAGTCTGTAAACTTATTTAATAAAGCTGATAAATGATATACATATACTTTTCTTTTCATTTATCCTAACAGTTTAGTGACATCCACATTGTGTGCTGTGACACTTGTTGATGAAGAATAATTTTCTTGCTAAAACCTGATAATATTCTGAAAACTTATTCTGAATTGTAGATGAAACAAAGGAGTGTCTACATTTCACATGTAGGCCTACATTATTGAGATTTTTGAGTGATAGCATGGATGGAACCTTTCCCAATTTTTTTTTCTTTCTTTTTTTTTCTTTTTTTTTTTTCTTTTTTAAACCCTGGACATACCACTGGGCATTTATTTGCCATACGATCACATTTCACATGCTTTGTTCAGCCCCGTGATCTGGAACCAAATAGACACTATCACTAAATGAAATAAGGAGATCATGATATACATGATGCCAAATGACTTGAACAGAAGACAATTAGACAAAAAGAAAATCAGTAAATAATAAATTACATAGAAAATTTTCTTGTCTTTGCAAGGGGAACATCAGACACACTGACAACACAGAGCATTCATTCAAATTTCCATTGGGGAGGCAGAAATATTCTGACCTCAAACACAGTATACATATTCTCTTTCGTGATCTAATTTTCGTTTGTCAAAATATTGCTCCATAGAGAAGTTACTGATATAAACAATCCTGTTCTAGATTATGATATACTGGATTATTATCATGCTCATGCCACTAACATGAACTCCAATCCAACCAGTGGTCAAGATCCATCATCGTTCTTCAGAATTCATATTATTGATCACTCATAGATTGGATTAAGTTCTCATAGTACTCAGTTCTCATTTCATACTTTTGCAAATTCTTGTAACATGGTCAGGTTCCAGTTCTATTAAGTACACGTATGAAAGGTGCGAACTGGTATGATGGATTTCATCTTGTTGTGTATGACGAAAGAATGAAATATAATGAAGGCCATCAATATTTTCAATGAAGTGAGTTTTGATATTAAATATGTATACAATTGATTCCAACTTCCAGGTCATGGATTCAGTACTTCTGATATCAGATGCAACAGGACTGTTACACAATGGATGTACTGGATGAAATGGAAAAACCAAAACAGACTATTGATTGGTTCAGCTGTGTCAGAAAGGTGTGGAATGACAGAGGTGGTGAAAATCAGAGCCAGTGATTGGCCACAACCCCCCTCACACACACATTGGATATCAGCTGATTCCTCAGGAAATAAACATTACGCATGTAATGACCACCGGCAGAGTGATACACGTGTCAATCGGTCAGACATTTTCAAGGATGCCCAGTTCTAACTTAAAACAACCATGCCGGACTTCATTCCTTCTCTCAGAATAATTGGATCTAACTTTTACAAAACCTGCAGCTCCCAATAGCTCCTGGATCTAGACCACATAAATGAAGGGATCTAGTTTATCGGTGCTATGGCAAAAATATCATGTAGAATGGGATTGTGTGGATAATATCCGATTCATGAAAGTTGAAGTCCTGCAGCATGCTCCACAAATATCATTAAAGGTCATAAAACTTTCTGGTCTGCACCAGTGTTGATCTTTTCTTGTTTTTTTTTACAAAATTATCTCCCTTGACCAGGAGAGGACTTGAATGTGTCTGAAATGATTTAGCCAGAGGTAAAAACCGAACATATTTTGATTATTTTATTCAAATTTCAATTCCACTTCTGGTATATGTACATGTATAAAATACATACAGAATGAACTACATACAGAATAACACAAAGAACAGGTATATGTATCTCATTACATTCTTAACCAAAGATCAATACCTGGGTGATATTACAACAATACCATGGTGTTATATATTGTTATGATTGGCTTAACTTTAGCTGCTGAAGATATTTCTAATTTGAGGGTAATGGGCAATCGTACTAAATGATTCAGTCATAATATTGGCTGTATTATATTGATGTCGATTAGGATATACATAATTATTTGATAGTATTATTAATTGTATGTTGTTTATGATTAACATGAACTTTTTATTCGCTGGAATCCAGCCATTTGTTCCATATGGGCAATATTCTCATAAGCCATCACCATTCAATATGAATGTGATACATGTACAAGTCCATGGTAATTGATACATTATGGTGAAGGTGACCTGTAACACCAGTATACAAAATTATTCCGAGCTCATTGAATCATCATCACATGATGCTGAGGCAGATCAGAACGAAGTGTCGGTAAAATCAGATGTGTTTTGCAGAGGATTCTGCCAATGAGGATGCTATACTGTACACATACAAAATATGACGTGTTGATGTGCAGGGCCTATAGCACAAAATCACAAGCAAGTTGGTAAAACTAGGTACACAGGGTCTCATTTCTGCCGCTAACGTGTTGATTTGGGTGGGGGCGTCCTCTCAGGGGGAGGTGTGGGTGGGAAGGGGCCTAATGTCTCAAGCAGTATTCCTGGTTTTCCATCAATATACTCTATTCCATACCCCAATATTTCAAGCACGTGAAATCAAACAAAATTTATTTGCGGGGAATGTGACTTCCACTTCCCTAGCTGGACAGGCTAGTGGGGAACCCTCAATCTCAGGTTAATTACCATTGGTGAAGTTAACGTCCAACAATTGCAAAATTGAGCTTGGCATCCGGCCCTATGTTATTCAGTGATGTATTCCCCTATGGACCATGTTGCCTCGACGGAGGTCTTTGCGCTCATCCAGCGCTTGTTGCTACATGTACTTTGTATCTCATCACAGCTTAATAATCCCTGGTGAAACCGGACGTAATGGACTTGAGCGATCGGTTTTGTATTCTGGGGTATGATGAAACTACACAATTTTGTAATTATCCTGCCTCATGGTAATCCCTCTAATAATTCAGAAAAAAATATCTTTTAGGATTTATTTAGAGAATTTATCTGCAAAACTGATTTGGTATTACATGTATGTTAAATTGGTAGAATATGTGATGTCAAATATGAAAATTTTCAAATATTTGAAGTATACTGTGTACCCGGTGAGTTTTTCTGCTTAAACATCATTTTTTCTGTGCAGTATTAAGAGAATATCGTTGTGCAATTTATTAGGGCTGTTTCAGAAAATTTACCTCGGGTGGGGGGGGGGGGGGGGAAGGCACTTATAACGCTATGTGTTATTGCCTGTTTACTTGTTTTTTGTCCTCTGCCACAAAGTGGTGGGAGGACTTTGAAATGCTAGCCGTCCGTCCATCCCACATCTTGTGAATACGATATCTTGAGAACAATTCGACCAATCCACTTCACACTTTAGAAGGTGCTTCAAATCAGTTAGACGGTCATTGGTATTGATTTTCACTGAGGTACGTAATCCAAGATGGCTGCCATCGACCATATTGGATTGTGTCTGTCCCACATCTTGTGAACGCGATAACTCGAGAACGATTTGACCAATCGACTTCAAACTTGGGAATGTTCTTCACATCAGTCAGACGGCCATTGGTATTGATTTTCACTATCGTGCGTAATCCAAGATGGCTGCCATTGACCATATTGGATTTCATCCGTCCCACGTCTTGTGAACGCGATATCTTGAAAACAAATCAACCAATCGACTTCAAATTTGGGAAGGTTCTTAACATCAGTTAGATGGTCATTGGTATTGATTTTCACTGAGGTATGTAATCCAAGATGGCTGCCATTGACCATATTGGATTCCATCTGTCTCACATCTTGTGAAAGCAATACCTCGAGAACAATATGACCAGTCGACTTTAAAGTTGGGAAGGTTCTTCACATCAATCAGATGGCCATTGGTATTGATTTTCATTGAGGTAGTATGTAATTCAGGATGGTTCCCATTGACCATCTTGGATTCCGTCCATCCTGCATCTTTTGAACATGATATTTTAAGATCAACTCAACCAATCGACTTCAAACTTGAGAAGGTGCTTCACATTAGTTAGATGGCCATTGGTATTGATTTTCACTGAGGTACGTAATCCAAGATGGCTGACATTGACCATCTTGGATTCCGCCTGTCCCGCTTCTTGTGAACGCGATATCGTGAGAACAATTCGTCCCATTGACGTCAAACTTGAGAAGGTGCTTCACATCAGCTAGACGGCCATTGGTATTGATTTTCATTATGTAATCCAAGATGGCTGCCATTGACCATTTTGGATTTCACTCACCCATATTGTATACATATGTGTTGTGAACACAATATCTTGATCTATTCCTCCCATCGATTTATAATCACACCATCCGCAAACCCATATACGACTACAGACTTACATTCCAGTGTTACACTACCCATTACTGATTCCCAAACCTCTCAAATTGTCTCAACAATTCCAGATAAAATTCTCTTTCCATATACACATATCCACTTTCCAAGTTATATTTAGGGAGATATTGGAAGCGTATATGCTGTACGCTCTCAAACAGGCTACTTGGCGGAGGACCTGCTAGCTACTCAGTTTGTAACATTGGACATATGGGTTGCGTGGGTTGTTGGGGATCTGTCCCCCCATGTACAGTTTCCTGGAACAGCCCTTAGAGGCATTAAGCATATATTTTACACATTCATCCATTTGTCTGATCTTTCTCGCTATTTGCTTAGTTAAATTCGAAGCTATCCAAATATGAGTTGCAAATTGGCACAAAATTGACACACCCTCTTATTTTCTTATGTTATTCAAGGGAACAGACCTTGCGGATCTGGAAGTTAAAGCCTGGTTGAAGTTTCAAGAAGAATTAAAGACCAAATCAGAAGTGCGAATTGAGCCCTTCCTGAGTGTTAGATTTTCAAGAGTTATGGCCCGTCGTTCTTGAAATCTTTGTGAACTGGGACTTGTCCGGGCTGGATCTCGGTTAATATTGTATGGACAAGTATGAAATTTGCATGTTATGTGGTCAACGCCCCATAGTTGTGCAGCGTGAAGTTTCTCTGCGTATCGGTTATATTTTCAAGAGTTATGGCCCTTTGTTCCTCAAACCTTAGTGAATGGGATATATTTATTTGTCCAGGCTGGATTGATACTTGGGATATACATTATACAACTGAATCAAGGTGAAGAAAGTGACTTAAGCAGAGTTGTGATATTTTTGCGAATTAGGCCTTGATTGACCAATTAAAATCATTCTATTTCCAATTAACCGATTTGGGGAAAGTGGCTACATATATATGTTATTCTACATTCCAAAGCAGACCAGTGTAACTGCATGTATAGTCTCCGGATTTATGATGAATTCAATTGACGACGTAATACACATTATTGTCATCATACAGTAGTTGTGCATGTGTTGGACTTTTTCAACCTGGTTCACATTTTCCTGAGCTCAGTTGTTCCCCTTCATCATGTATATCAGAAGCATTTTAAACAACCTGTTGTGGATGTATTAAATACACCAGTTTGGGTATTTTTAAGGCTGGTTTTCACCAACTTTCTTGTGAGCGCAACTACATGTATAGTCTCAGGATTTATAATGAATTCAATTGACGATTTGTCACCATACAGTAGTTGTGGATGTTAAGGCCTTTTTTCGACCTGATGGCATGATTCTGAGTTGTTCCCCCTGATTATTTATATTAGAAGCAGTTTAAACGACCTGTTGTGGAGATATTAAATGAGCCAGTTTGACTATTTTTAAGGCTAGTTTTGATAACTGTCCTGTCAACCTTGTGGCCTAATGACTACTTCCTTAATAAATTTATGGATTGTTTTATTTCAGTTTGTTGTTGGCTTCTGATTTCTGCACCAAAGTAGATTCAGCAGTTAGTTGTGTGCCTTGGCACCAAGAAGGGGATGCATGGTGTGTTCATGGAGACAAATAATATGAAGTCGAAGAACATAACATCCAGAGCAAATTTATATTTTCAGCATACTGCTATTGCTAAACATGTTCAGAAGCTAAACGCTTGAGCTACGCGCATGCTTGTCAACACTTTTTCCACACGTCCAATGGCTAAATATCTTCCCCCAATGTAATGTTTAGAATTTAAACGAGTTTAGCAGATGGCTAAACATGTTTATTAGGGAACTATCGATAAACATGTTTAAACACTAAGCACCAAATCACTAAACCACATGTTTAGCGGGATGACGTGTGGAAAAAGTGTTGACAGGTATGCGCGTAGCTTATGTGTTTAGATCCTCCACGCATGTTTAACAGTGCAGCGGCGATACAATTTGTTTGGCTTTCGGCGGGAATGAAGTCGACGAACTCGCTGAACCGTGGAACTGACTTTGCCATTTGAATAACTCTTCGTCGATTAAGTTATAATTTGGCTGTCTATAGCCTTTTTCACCGTACCCTCTCATATGAGGGAACCATCGGTGACCGAGTTGTCTAAGTCGCTTCGCTGGTGATCACCAGCCTCACATCGCGACGGGCGGTGGTTCATTCCGGGAAATGTGGCTTCCTCTACCATCCAACTGGCTGTCACCAAATGAGCGAAATATTCTTCCTTGTGACATTAAACCAAACTCACCCCTCCTCTCATACGAGTTTGATGCCAATATTGATATTTCAGTTGAATTGATCCGGGTTATCGCGGCTTGCTGAGTTATATTCATAAGCCGAAGAGTATCTTCATCCCAGTGTATGCATTGCTTCAATTATGCTCTAGATTATGCATTGCTCGAAAACACATGGTTTTACTGCATACATCAGTACATGGAGTCGTGGACAGACTCGTATACATCTATCCAATACGGTTAGTGTTATGTAAACTTTGAAACATTTCGCAGCTGGCAGATACCCTCTGAAAATCCCAATAGAGATATTTCCGCTTGAAATATATTCGGTAAGGGAACGTTTGCGATAGCACCGTCCATTAATTTTATATTACATGGGCAAAACTTGACAGATAGCCAATAAATGCAATAACAAGTACTTGTAATTCGAAACCCCCAGCGATCTTGAGTGAAATTGAACAGATGTTTTGAGCCATGTATGACAACTGATTGTCCACGTTACGAACGTATTGTGCAATCCATGTGTGGAATAGAATCAACAGAAGCATTCGAATAGGCGATTACCTCCGTGATACGATTTACTCGATCACACAGATAACATATACGCATGTAATCTGAATATTTATTTCGTCATTTGAGCCCAATAAACGCACAATGGGAAAATAGCATATGCAGCTTTGCCATGGCTCCATGTTGAAACTGTCAGCGCATTTAACCTTACCAGGCCTGGGCAATTTCGGGTCTGTCCCAGGCTGGGAGTAGGGCGGGGGCTATTTCACCCCACTCTTATTTATTTTGTTAGGCAAGAAAGCAAGAAATATCTAAAAGTATGAAAGAAAATGTAAAAATAATCCATGGCATTCATTGTCGGAATTCATTTTTTGCCTATTTTTGGGACCGATTTTCCGAATTGTTTTATTTTTCGATACAGTAATTTTGTGGGTTCCGAATCACGGTGAGTTGCCGATCACTTTTCTAATGAACGTCTTATATTTCTTGCAATAAAGCATCTGCCTAAATCTTTTCTAATTTTATTGGAACGTCTGTTTCTGTGGGCTCAAATAAATGTCAAACAACCGACCTGCGTTGTTTGTTTCTCGGTCAATTCGGCAAGGTAATGCTTCAGGTACTACGCAATGGCAAATTCACGCTGGTTCAAAACACGCGTGTGATTACTTCAGTGTTAAATCTACGAGAGAAAAAGGTGGATTTGGTAATTTCAGTATTCATTTCAGTGATAGAATCATATTAATGGTCAAACAAAATATCTAAGGATTTGCGATAACCCTCAACTCACCAGCATTGTAAGATGATGCAGCAGTAGAGATGTCAATTTCGGGTCAACGAAATACGCGCTGTTTATTCCGTTTGATTACGTAATCGAAAATTGTGACATTGAAATCTTTGCACACGGACAATTGTCGGAGCGTAAAGTTTAGAATAATTTTAAGTCACAGAACGGGATGTTCTTCCCCCCCCCCCCCCCCATGAATGGATGTCCGATGTCATATTCTACTGAATATGCGAGTAGAATTCATTCAGCTGTCAGAAACTCAATAGAAACGTGGGTGTAACTTTCTTAAATTTGAATCTGAATTCCATGCAATATAGGGGAGGAATCCATACCAAGTCCCATGGGGAAACATTTTTGACAGGTTTCTACTGAACCAGGTCTGTTAGGTTCAATCTTAAATGAATGGTCTCGTCCGTGTACAAATAACGAACTACCGAAATCCTGAGACAATGAATTTAATTTGTGGGGATAATTGTCGTATATGGCATGGTCAGACAGATCAGGCCGTCGTTGTCTATGAAGAATTTCCGCCTCAGTAATGGCGATCCAACGAAGTATAGGCATGTTATACATTATTTTTCTCCTATTGGGATACTGGTGATAGATGACCATTCAGGCTGATAAAAACTTTCTATTCTCAGTGGCTGTAACGACCGCTAGATGGCGTGATCCGCTTCTCATCAAAGTGTTCCACAACTGCCCACGCTGGTGCACTGAGGCGGACATGATTTTCTCATTGATTCACAAGCTCGATTAGAGATTTTTTTACATGCAATTATCGACGACAGAGTTTCGTAATAAATAAGACCAAGAACCACTCTCAACTCTTAACAAAACGAGCGCCAGTAGTCTAGATGTAAAAAGTGATTCGGAACTGCCCTATTAACAGTATTTTCTCTCGATAACGAATTAGTATGATAGATAAAAATAATTAGTTCTAGCAAAATAAATTATTTTTATGCCATTTTAGACAAAAAATGCGAAAAATGGACAGAAAAGACTGAAAACACGTCTTTCCGAGGACACGTCATTGGCGCCATTTGAAATTTCCCATGATCCTTTGCACCTAGGATTATGCAAATAGTCTTGGAGGGACGCCAATAAGATTTGCATAAAAATCCGACATTTACCATGGTTACAACTCTCCTGTTCTCTTCGTTCCGGATCTGTGGCGAGAAGTTTGGTTGTGGTTCCATGATGCTCGAGATATCTGGGGAACCAGATACATGTAAGTTTAGGAAAAAATATTTAATTTCATCTGCATGGACGAAATTCGAACTGGTAAATCAAAACCAAAAAACGCGCATTATGTGAAGTACAGTGAAATATAGTTATATGTTTAGAGCATTTGGAAATGCATTTGGACGTATTCACAGTCGTCATTGGAAGCGACAGGCTGAAGGCGTAAAGACTTGAAAGGGAAATATCAAAGCATGGACAACGAGTAGAAAAGAAATAAGGCATTTAAATATTGAAGCGTCGATTCATGTTATATAAGATAAGGATATCAGTAGCAGATCTGGTGTTCCCGGGGCAAGATAAATGCAGAGAGATATTATTTGTCCGCAACATAATACTACACAAGGAAGAGAATTACTTTCTTCCTCCGAGGACTTTCTTTTATATTTTCGTAATGACCAGACGTGAATTCTTTAAACCGTAGTCTAGTCGACGAAGTCAGTTAATTATTAGCAGCTTCAACCAAATTCACCGGTTAGACTTCCATCAAGGTTTGAATCTGATTTATTTTATCCGTCAGTCATATTGACATCTTTTGAGGTTCTCTCAGAACATGCCAGTCTTCTACTCGTGGTAAATTTAGTTATCGACTTGTTATCATAATACCTAAATCGTAAGACGTCAGGTCTGACATCCGCTGATCATGATCAGTCGCAGTCAACAAAACGTTTCGTATCGACAGTAGCATGTCATTCTAGGCGAGAAGGATTTGAAGTCAGTAACATCATTTTTTCGTATCCTTATGATGCCTGCCTTCGCTGTACTATATCTGCGAACGCACGAAGCTTGTCACCCATTGTTTGTAGGGTAACTGAACCGAAGTCGTAGGAACATCGTGTGATGAAAATTCGCCATGGTGTTTCCATGAACAGAACAATGACAGCATGACCGAGAGACATTGTACTCGGATAAAATGACACTGGTAAACTGTACGGATTCGACGATAGGAATGCAACTGCCTAAATTAACCATTTTAAATTATTTTATAGGGGCGTTTTTTTTGGATAAACGACATCTATGAAGCTCTTTGAAGCTCCTTAGCCACGAGCAAGACTCACGAAAATCATATAGTAGAATATCTGGGAACCGTTTTTAAAGATCTTGGGGATTCAAAATGCGATTTATCGTGTTTTATAGAAGTAGCAATTTTATAAAGTACGATCGAATGTTTTATCCCAAAAATAAAAGATTAGATCGCGATCTGTCGTGGCTAACGATTAATAAATATCATATAGTATAATAAATCATATAGTAGAATATCTAGGGAGCGTTTTCAAAGATCCTTGAGGATTCAAATCGCGATTTTCTTATAGAAGTCGCAATTTTAGAAAGTACGATGGAATGTTTTACCTTCAAAATAACAATTGGATCGCGATCTGTTGTGGCTAACGATTTTCTCTTCCGTGTTCAATTGGTTATCCTACGATGCAGACTCGATCCATACGTTTTGTGCCTTCACTGTAGTATGCACTATGCAGCTAATAGACCAGGTACCTGGATAACTTGTCTGGCAATTACGTCACGTCCTCTAAGGTGCCCAGTCACCCTGTCCAATACCCCAATAGCCCCAGTCACCCTGTCCAATACCCCAATAGCCCCAGTCACCCTGTCCAATACCCCAATAGCCCCAGTCACCCGTCCAATACCCCAATAGCCAAATACGTTTAGTGAAACATACACGGGCGTGGTTTTTACATGCACTACCTGTCTAGAAATAGGGTGATTATGTTTACGTTACGACAATAACACAGGCCATAAAAATGTTGCAGTGACTAATATACCAGCGAAAGAAGGAAGCTTATTATCCACTGTTTGCAGGGTATTAATTGTTTTTTAATCGAAGAAACAATTATGAATCAAGCACAATATCGCGATGCTTTTTCCATTGAGAAAAGATAAAATATCGAAAAAAAACATTGAACAAGCTCCGCAGGCTATTGTAACTCGTTAATGATGTACATCTCTCCAACAATAATACAGGTTTTAAGTTGATAATTGTACAGCTGCAATGATGAACACTTATTTTCTCTCGATATTCTCTTCACAGATCCACGATCAATATTCCTTCAATCGAGAAAACCAGCCAAAACCGGAATTGCCAGAAAACAGCATTGGTGGAAACCATGATTAAATAGGTGTATAAAACATATGTTCATATTTTGGAGAAGGAATCAACATTACCATAATGATTTTATCACTTCCACTTTCATTATCCAACTCAGATACGTTTAGGAGATCAATGGCTTAGATAGTTCCAATGTTGTACGATTTTTGTGCTTTCCTCTTCTGTTCACGAACAAATATTACTGTCGGGATACCCGGTCAGTTGAATATGATGATCGTACACGTGTACATTAAACACTCAGTCTGTTCTAAGTCACGTTTCAAACATAGACGTAGAAAATCATTAAATATCTGGCATGAAGGGCGGGGTCCACCGTCTGAATCGCTATATAGCTGATATTGCTGAATCTTTAACTCTTAATCTTTAATCTTTAACTCTCTCTCTCACTCTCTCTCTCTCTCTCTCTCTCTCTCTCCACCGTCTGAATATTGCATCATCTTTGTGAGTAGGTTCCTAAGACGTTCCTTTCTATATTTTCAGGCCAGGCTTCTGTGTCATTCAAATGAGGCCTTTCGATTATCGTAGATGAAATTCTAGAGAGATTAGGGCTGCTTAGTAAATGTCTTCTCTAAGCCTGTAAGGTAAAGGTGGGATAAACTTTTAATCTCGTCTTAAAGTTGTACATTCTGACTCATGCATGTGGCCATTATAACAGAGATAATGGACAACAATATAACGGAAGATGTTAAAACGTGCTTGCGTCATCACAAGAAGGGAATAAATATTGGACAACATCATAACGGAAGATGTTAACACGTTCTCGCATCATCACAGGAAGCGAATATTTCTTAACTCTTCCTCTTTCTCGTCATTATCTTCACGTCTATTAAGTGTTTTATCAGCTCAGAACGGATGTACTCAGAAAGAAACACACTGAAGTAGAAAACCCCATTGTGGTTTTAAGGAACTAATAATTAGGCTGGCAACGATTAGTTATAATCCGTTTATTGGATTTAGCACTTGAAGCTTTACTATGACGCTGAAGAGACTCATGGATGGAATGATCCAAAGAGCGCGCTTGTGATAACTTCGTACTTAGCAAGAGGGATAAAATACATCGCTACCACGTTCTCTATATTGATTACTACACTCCCCATATTAATTGATATACTTGGCACAATAACTAGTCACGTATGCCTTTATAAGATACTCCGCTATTTGTTCATGAGCTAATATGCAAGAAAACGTCTTTAGTGCGAGATCAATAAGAACTGATGATCACCCGGAAGTTTCATGAAAATGGTAAAAAATTAATTACCGAAATTTATGGTACAGAACAAGTACATGACGAAAACATTCTTTACAATCTGTGTGCATCGAGGGAGTAGAGGATGTTCATTTTCATGCGCTTGAGGGGCTATCACATGGTGATTTATCAAATCTCTCACAACAGGCTGAATTTCTTAGTAAAAGTGTCAAGACTCAAAATAGGATAAAAATAAACAAAAGACGGCTATCTGACACAGCAGAACCATTTATGCGTATTACTAGTGATTCGATAGACTAGCGATTCGATAGAGGGTATGCTATTCTCAGTGTCATCATAGCATATTCTCAAATCATCGCCATCATAGCTAGTATATCACCGTCGTGATCTCTCAATCTATATAATTGTATATAAATATCACGCCAGAGCCTGTACGATCAAATCAAATATAGTTTGCTGGTAAACAAAACATGTCTTTCCAAATCTTCCCTTACGTACTCATTGCCGAAAGGAAATATTTCCAGCATTGTCCGGCATGCCAGGAAGTACCTTATGGTGACATTGCTATTTCACATGCACGTTTGGAATTTTGACTATGAATATTTTACCGTCCGACGACTGACTATTTGATGCCTGATCATGGAATGTATATTTGTGATTTCATGCGCCTATACCCATCCTTCAATGGGAATTGCGTTGCAATCAATGATACTCGAGAGAGCAAAATATGTGTGCATGTTACTGAAGGCAAAATAATGGATGTCGAAATGAAACACTTCTCAAGCCCCGAGGGTCCTACATGTGTCCTTCATCGGCGCCACTGTAAATTTCTTATGGCTAACCTTTGTCATTGGAGTTACATTATCTTTATATTACTCCGTCAATCATAGCTTTGGCGTTGCGTTTCAATCACGAGATCGCCGATGGATTTGCTTTTAAATGTGATGGTCTCTATCTAACAAAATCTTGCCTATAGCTCAAGATATTCACTGTTTCTAATCCATGTTTGTCACATTTGGTTACGAAACACAATCTTATTGCAAAATACGATCGTATCGCTACGCTTCAGTAAAAGGTATCAAAATAATTCCTCTTCTCTCAGGCCTTCGGGTGTTCAATATGTTCTTGATGCTCAGATAAGAAGTCACATTCAAGGCTTCAATGAAATACCTTGTACTTATGAACGTCAATAGTAAATATCAGTAATACGCATTTGTCTATATTACAAATATCTTGATTGGTTGCGGGCCAGAATAATCTTTCCATGTCTTTGTGTCTTTGAACTTTCTTTGATGAGAAGGAGCAGCAAGCGAAGCCTGATGCATACAGTACCCACTGCGTCATCCCCTAAAAAATTTGTATTCCAATATATCTTGTTCGATCTTAGCGTCCAATTTATTGGCATGTTGTTAAATGCTGCGAAATTACCACAGGCATTTGCTATAAACTTTGTATCGAATTTATCTTAATTAGAACCATCAATATCTCAGATAGCACCACGTTCGTACGATGTTCGCACGTGGCAAAAGCGATAAAACCACGTTGACGTCACGTTCTCTATAGAGATTCTTACCAATAAACAGTGGACGATTAAGATAACTGATACATTGATATCAATCACTGGACACGTACGCACTTAGATTGTAAAACAGCATTCTTCTTCGGAATTGAAACTATTGTACGCCCAAAGTTATAGGCCCCGAACAGGCTGGAATTTTGGTATAATAAAGAAGGGGCATGCAGGAAAATCCAATAATATACGGGAATTTAATAATCGACGAGACAAGCCTAGAATAATTGAAAAATGAAACACATTTTACCCCATATCTGTATCACATGAAGTGTGAATACGAATTCCATATGATTCACGTTCTTCCCTAGCAAATTGATTGCAACGTATCGTTTTGGTACGATATGCTGATATTTGTGGGCCAATATCGATATCGCAAGCTGAGATCCCCGGTATTTCTTTTTCATTCCTACTATAAATTTCGAATTGACCGATGGCTGGTGTTTCTCTCTATCATTCATATCATTTGTGAAGTAAGTGTTATGAATATCAATCTCATGATCGATCAAAGATAATCCTTAGCGCACTTGAACAGTACATTGTTGCGTGGTCGAAACGAGAAATAATAGAGTCTAAGTTCTTGCAGAATGGTTCGATTCTGCTGAAGGCAAGGTTGTCGCTACTATCATAGACAGAAATACTATCCACATAGACAGAAATACCCTTCCCCAAGCAAAATAAACATTCAAAGACACCATGGTGCAAGAAGTTCTTGCAGAACTTCACAATAAATTGGCTATTGTTCCAGCAGACTAGGCCCCTAATAATATAATATTTATATTTAAATATTATCACTAGCAAGTGCTGTTTAATGAGTTGCTCTATTCCACCATTTGCTGTATCGACTTACTCCTTTACTGGGATTACTTTGAAAAATATATTCAACAAACGCAAGCAGTTTCACAAGGAAATAGGTATTTCCCTTCCTACCGCTCACATCGATATACCAAAATTGTACTGGACTCCCAAAATGCATAAACCACTATACAAAAATAGATTTATAGTTAGTTCCAGAAGTTGTGCAACTGAACTTCTGTCCACTCCACTTTGTTCATGTTCATAGGACCCCTGTGAACAGTTAAATAATTTTTGAGGAAATTATTGTGCTGAAATTTTAAGAATACAGATGCATGTGGATGCTTAAAAACTAAAAAAGCTTCAGAAAGAATCCGATGGTAATGGACACATACTGAGAAATTTTAATGAGTTTTCTGTGTTTCGATGTTACGGCTAGCGTCGTCACTCAATGGTTCATTTTTCCCATAACCAAAAAACGACTGTTCGTGGGTAAGATCTAGTGTTGCTCTAGAGTTTATCGAAGCGAGAAAACCAGATGATGAAGCCGAGATTGATTTTATTCAATCACACCAAAGTCCAAATGATACAGGTATACAGCATTCAAAACAATAGCCAGCAGTAGGTCACAATCAAACTTCTTGTAGACAGATCGTATAGTCTAAATATCAAGTCAAGATGTTATATGACTTCTGAGACAAAACGCCGAATGTCTCAGGAGACCAGGATGTTAAAAGTCTGAGGAAAATACTCCTCACGCCAAGTTTTATACATTTCTCTAGTATTGACATTTAACTTGATAGACACTCTGGATATGAATAATCAAAACAGACCAATTACAACTTAATACAGAGAGGCAAAATGATTTCCTACACAATCCATTCACATTTACCAGGGTACACGCCCCCTACACAAATTTAACATGGACAATTAAGCTTGGCCTCAAGGTCTGGTACAATTCTCGATCAAAATGGACAAATCAGATTCCTTCACATCCAACGTGTATATATCTCCTAATATCAATTTCTCAAAACCATCTGGAACTTAGATTAACTCTCAGTTCAATTGAAACAATAGCATCTCCGTTAGTTCAAGGCCCAAACAAGCAGATTAATTACTGTACTACTACTGTACTTAGTCGTTTTGTATATAAGAGCATGTAACTGCTGTTAGATCACATCTTGAAGATGACAAATAAAATTTTGTCGAAATATTGAGACTGTCACCATGCGTTTATTAAGTTTATTCGGAGTTACTTTGCTTCTGCATTACTGTACTACGTTGACCACACAAGTGTATACAATTACATAGGCTAACATCGGTTATGAACAAGATATGACTACAATACATACACAGAAATATAGCGATATAAAGATACATGTATATGCGATTATACCACCATGCTTAATATGCAGTTACACGATTACATAAATCAATGCTCTTATTAATAAAGACATTTTATAATCAAATAAGATGCAGGATTCAAACAATATTCAATCCCGAATCTCACAATACGTATTAACATGTATCTACTTCTCAACTCTCTATGCTACTAACCCTCATCAGATCCTCACTGAACACCTCAGTTCATTAATAATATCGGCGTTCAATAAAACTGATCATCGATATGTACATGTCATTGGCCATAAGTCTATCTCCAGTTCTACTGCAAGTAAAGGATATGATTCTTGTGATGTTTCTTTGCTTATACACAGCCTGAATTGCTCATTGACAATATCTATGTGAACCTCGGTAATACCATATACCAACAGCGTAATGGTATCTCAATGGGTACAACTTCTTGAATACAAACAGGGTACGGCTCATAGCGTTGGACACATCGCTTCTCGTCAGATCACCGAAGTTAAGCAACGTTAAGCTCGGTCAATACTTGGAAGGGTGACCGGGTGCTGCACTGGCTGGGCTGATCAGTGTCCAGGATAATAGGAACGCTCTCGTGTTCTGACACATGTAGGTACCGTCGTGATATGACTGAAACAAGGTTGAAAACGACGTTAACCTTACTATTCCCTTGAATACAATTGTTCTTGTATGAATCCGTCTATGTGCAGAAATTGTGAACAGATAACCATTTCAAGGTCCATCCCTTCTCATTCATCAGATGATGCTAAATCACCTAGCACTGGATAATCTGAATAGCCTCTGTCAGCGACGCTGTGAAGGATAAATACCCGTCTTCACTGGATATGAAGGAAACTACTGATATCCAGGTCAAACATCACATCTGGACCTTCAACTTTACAAGAATGATCAGAGTTTTCTCTCACGGCCACTCTACGACAACACGAACGATAAAAATATTGACTCGGTTAACTACCCATTTCTGGATGGTAGTATTCCAGAAGCACCTGCATACGGCGTATACATATCTCGCTTGGTAGAATTTGCTAGATCAAGTGCAGACTGTGACGATTTTAATCAATGCCTTTGCATATAATTGCAGAAATTTGTCAAACAGGTCTGTACCAACAAACGCCTCCATTCAAAGTTTCTCAAATGTTGTGATACATATATCTTACACTGACGGCAAAATATGATCGTAGCGTGCAGGATCTCTGGTGCTACGTTCCTTAACTTGTTTTCTAATTCCGCTTTACCCGTTGCTAGGAGTAGTTTTAATAGCATGTGAATACATCTCCATGGTTTTCAAATGAACAGACACAAAGAAAGCGTGATTGGGAAACACTTTGGAAAACGACTTGTAAAGTCATTTAGATATTGGGATTTTATTTTAAGAACATCATCATATCTTGCTCGCATCATTGAAAGCAATTGACCCCTTGTCTCTTGTAGGAAACCATCTTGTCTTTTATTATTTTCATTTCATTCACATTTGGAAATGGTGTAACTGTCATACGAAACAGATCTTTCGTATATTGACGTGGAAATTCTTTTATGGACGACGGTTGAATGTTGAATGTCGGATCTGACCATTGCTCGTGAGAACATAACCAACGAAAGTTTAGCTCAGGAGATCGGTCATGATTATTTTGATTAATGTCGGTATAATTGACCCATAAAAAGAATGTATCTTTCCAAAAAAGTGCTATCTGAGCGAACTCGGATACATCTCGGATGTAATCAATGGAAAGGAAACGATGATGTTTAAAACGGACACAAGCTCTCATTAAAACTTACCTGATCGATGTTAAATTCGGACAGAATGACGGAACATGAAAGAGAAATATGAATGCCTGGATATCGAGTGGAAATGAAATGAGGCATTTAAATATTGAAGCGTATAGCTCAGGTTATATAAGATAAGGATATCCTTCGCAGATCTGGTGTTCCCGAGTCATGATAAATGCAGAGAGATATTATTTATTCGCAGCATAAAACTACGCCAGGACGATAATTACTTTTTTTCTCGGAGGACTTTCATTTATGTTTTTGTAATGATCAGATGCCAATTCTTCAAACCCTAGTCTAGTCGATGTTAGATAGTCATCAACAGTTGTAACCATATTTACTGGTTAGTCTTCGATAAAGGCTTGAATCGAATTCTCTGTATTGTGCCCTCACTGTACTGTACCAGCGAAGGCATGATGTTTATCACTCACTGTTTTTTTGGGTAACTGAAACGAAGTCGCAGGAACGCCGTGTTTTGAAATTCGCCATGAAAAAACACAATGGCAGCTTTAAATTGAGCACAACATTAAATGTGCCGTGGAAAAAGATGCCGGCGTGGCCAAGAGGCATTACACTCTTCGAGCACGACATAAAAATCAATCCGATAAAATAACACTGATCGGCTACTATAGCAATCTAACTGCGTAGGTTAAACATTTTATTTATTTTCATATACAGGAGTGTTGTTTGGATAAACTACATTTATGACGCTCTTTGTATTTGGTTAATATTTAGTTTCCACTAAAACTCGCTCGGTTATAAGATTGATGTCTATTTGGCTTCCATATCCACGCGCATATGGTTGACGAATGGGGACAGAAATCGGTTTCAAAGCCTAGGATTCAATCGATTTAGACCTCGATCTAAGTCCACCAATCGGATTACTGTTTTAATTTCTTGGTAAAACGTTCTAACCAGAGGAATAACTCTATTGATGCCTATGATTAAATCCCCGAGTTCATTGCGAAAATGAATTTTAATTAACCTGCGGAGTTGATCCTACTCTAGTCCGAAGTATAAAACGTTCAAGCCTAGGCTTTAGTCCTATGTTTAATAGTCCTATGTTTAGTTGGATGGAGAAAACATCGGACTAGAATGTCGATTTTGATTGGTGGACTAAACCCTAGGACTTGAACGTTTTATACCTCGGACCAGCAGGATCAAACTGCGGAATAAATAAAATTCATTTCCACAAATGAACTCGGGGAATTACACTTAGGCCTAAATCGATTCATTCCGCGGTTTATAACCATTTAGGCCAACGAACTGAAGCAATAATTCGACAGATGGACTTAAATCGAAGTCTATATCGATTTAATTCTATAGGCATTAAAACCGATTTCTGTCCCCTAACGCCAACTACGAAAAGCATATAGTAGAATATCTGGGAAGCGTTTTCAAACATCTTTGGTGTATCAAATCGAGAGTTCCTCAAGTTTTATTGAAGTCACAATTTTAGAAAGTGCATGGAATGTTTCCCCCTCAAAATAAATTATTGAATCGCGATCTGCCGTGGCTAATGATGTTCTCGCATATATTAAATTAGTTACACTATGTTGCAAACTGGATCCATACGTTTCGTGCCTTCGCTTTAGTATACACACTGCAGCTATATATACCTGTAAGCCTGTGCGGGTGTCTGGTGTTTACGTCACGCCCACTTAGGTACCCCCAGCACCCTGTCCAATAGCCCCGAAGTTTGCTAGGTGGCAAATCATAGGATAATAAAAATCACGTATAGCGGGACAAGAAGTGGGCGCCGTGTTTGCATGCATCATCTATCTAGAAATAGGGTGATTATGTCTATGTTACGAAACACAGGCCATCAACCTTTTGCAGTGCCTAATATACAAGCGAAGGCAGGAAACTTATTATCCGCTGTTTGCAAGGTGTCAATTGGTTTTCAATCGAAGAAACAATTACGAATACATAACTGTATTGCGACGCGTTTTCCAACGAGAAAAGAAAAAAGATTTTTTAAAAAAGAAGCTCCAGAGGTTATTGTAACTCGTTGATGATATACATCTCTGGATTAATGATACAGGTTTTACGCTGATAAATGTACAGCTCCAATGATCTTATTCCAATCGAGAAAAGCAGCCGAAAACGAAGTTGGCAGAGAACAAAACTGATGGAAATCATTGACTAAATACGTGTATTAACCATTGTTCATATTCCAGAGAAGGAAGCCACCTCGCCATATTGGTTTTATCATTTCGATTCTCATTATCCATCTCAGAGACGTTCAGAAGATCAAGGACTTAGATAGTTCCAATGTTGTACGATTTTTGAGCTTTCCTCTTCTGTTCACGAACAAATAGTGGGTAAAATATTACTATCGAGATACCCGATAAGTTGAATATGATGATCGTACACGTGTACATTAAACATTCTCTTCTAAGTCACGTTTCAAACACAGACATAGAAAGTCAATAAATATCTGGCAGGAGGGGTGGTCCAGCAGTCTGAATTTTCCATTATCTTTGGGAGAACATACCTGATACCTTCAGTAGTATATTAACAGGCCAAGCGTTTGTGTCATTCCAGGAGTGAGGGGGTGAGTGAGTAGTAGGGTTTAACGTCGTTTTCAACCTTGTTTCAGTCATATCACGACGGTGCCTACATGTGCCAGAACACGAGAGTGCTCACAATTCCTGCTCCCTTGAACACTGATCAGCCCAGCCAGTACAGCACCCGGTCACCCATCCAAGTATTGACCGAGCTTAGAGTTGCTTAACTTCGGTGATCTGACGAGAACCGGTGTGTCCAACGCTATAAGCCGTACCTTTTTGTCATTCCAATGAGACCTATCGATTAATGTAGCAGAAATTCTTGAGAGACAAGAGTTGCTCACTGAATGTCTTATCAAAGCCTGTGAGGAAAACGGTAGGATAAACAATAAATCGCGTCTTATAGTTGTACTTCCCCACTCAAGATGTGGCGATTATATAACACAACATCATAACGGAAGATGTTAAAAGCATCTTGCGTCATCAAAGGAAGAGAATATTTCTTAGCAACTACTCTTTCTCGTCATTATCTGGGCGTCTAATTGGTCTATTAAGTGTATTATAACCTCAGAACGGATGTACCGAGAAAGAAACACAGCTAAGTAGAAAAATCTAATATTAATTAGTGGCTAATAATAGGGCTGGCGACGATTAGTCATAATCCCGTTTATTGGATTTACCACATAAATCTTTACTATTACATTCAAGAGGATCATGGATGGAATGATCAAAAGTCTACGCTTGTGATATAACTTTGCACTTAGCACAAGCGATAAAATACATCGCTACCACGTTATCATTATTGATTACTACAATCTACATAATTGATATACTGACCACAATAACTAGTCACGTACGCCTTTATAAGATACTCGGATATTTGTTCGTCTTAGTGCGAGGTTAATATGAACTGATGATCACCCGGAAGTTTTTTGAAAATGTGTATGGAATTCATTTACGGAAATGTCTGTTACAGAGCAACTTAATCGCAATTGTTGAACAACTAAAAGGGTATATAGCGAAAACATTCTTTGAAACCTGTATGCATTAAGGGAGAAGAGAGTGTTCATTTCCATGCGCTTATGGGGCTATTACATGGTGATTTATCAAATGTTTCACAACAAACTGAATTTCTCACCGCAAAATGGGATAAAAATCAACAAAAGATGGCTATCTGACACAGCAAAAATTGTTTATGCGTATTGCTAGTGGTTTGATTGGGAGTACACTGTTACTGTCAGTGTCATCATAGCATGTTATCTGGAGGTGTTTTCATATCATTGCCATCATAGTATTTCACAGTCTAGACCGGTCGTGATCTCTCGATCTATTTAACTGTAATAAAGATCACCCCAGAGTCTGCACGATCAAATCAAAGACAGCTTGCTGGTAAACAAAACTATTCATTCCAACTCTTCTGTTTCGTACTCCCTGCCGAAAGGGAATATTCCCAGCATTGTCTGGGAAGCAAGAAACTAGCTTGTGTTGACATTGGTATTTTATATTCTTGTTTAGAATTTGGACTACGAATATTTTGCCGTACGATGACTGACTATTGATGCCTGATCATGGAATTTGTATTTGTGATCTCATGTGCCTATACCCATCCGTCAATGGGAATAATTCTTCATGATCTCACAAAAACGCCTTGCTGACTCTAAATTCCTGTCATTGGTGTGAATGCGAACATCAAATAACCAATTCGCCTTCCATCCAATGCATAGAAAGCTCAGCACAATCAAGGATCAAATTGCGTTGCAATCAATGATACTCCAATAACATTATGTGAGGTAGAATGTGGACTACATATGCCAATGTCACATCTACATGACTGGGATATATGTAGCCTTTCAGGAATATGCCAGTGTTATATTACGACACTTCACTGGGATATTTGTGAATTTTCATTGTCACTTGTGGGAAGAGATATTCAAAATTGTCTTTCTCACACTGTAGAGCTGAAGTGTGGGTTGTAGTTTACATACATTCCAATCTGACATGCAAACGGAAACGTAGATTTGTTTCATTTTGGGGAAAGTTTCCTCAAATTATATTTGTATAGCTTATAGGTTGTAGTTTACTGGTTGATATGTGTATACTTCCACTTTTGGATGAGAACCCCTCAAATTAGTTAACACTACATATTTAAATCATTCGGATGTAATTTAAATGGGTTCAGTCTTAAGCATGAGAATAAATGTATATGAATGATATATCAAGAGTCATGTATTATTTTGGGTTTGCGGGAAAGAAGAGAAAAAGAGGAATATCGAGAGAGTCCTTTATTATTTTGGATGCGCTTATAATTGTATATAAATATCACGCCAGAGCCTGTACGATCAAATCAAATATAGTTTGCTGGTAAACAAAACATATCTTTCCAATTCTTCTCTCGCGTACTCATTGTCGAAAGGAAATATTTCCAGCGTTGTCCGGCATGCAAGAAAGTAGCTTATGGTGACATTGGTATTTCATATGCCTGTTTGGAATTTGGACTAAGAATATTTCATATGCCTGTTTGGAATTTGGACTAAGAATATTTCGTATGCCTGTTTGGAATTTGGACTAAGAATATTTCATATGTCTGTTTGGAATTTGGACTAAGAATATTTCATATGCCTGTTTGGAATTTGGACTAAACATATTTCATATGCCTGTTTGGAATTTGGACTAAGAATATTTCATATGCCTGTTTGGAATTTGGACTAAGAATATTTCATATGCCTGTTTGGAATTTGGACTAAGAATATTTCATATGCCTGTTTGGAATTTGGACTAAGAATATTTCATATGCCTGTTTGGAATTTGGAATAAGAATATTTCGTATGCCTGTTTGGAATTTGAACTAAGAATATTTCATATGCCTGTTTGGAATTTGGACTAAGAATATTTCATATGCCTGTTTGGAATTTAGAATAAGAATATATCACCGTCCGACGACTGACTATTTGATGCCTGATCATGGAATGTATATTTGTGATCTCATGCGCCTATACCCATCATTCAATGGGAATTGCGTTGCAATCAATGATACTCGAGAGAGCAAAATATGTGTGCATGACACTGAAGGCAAAATAATGGATGTCGAAATGAAACACTTCTCAAGCCCCGAGGGTCCTACATGTGTCCTTCATCGGCGCCACTGTAAATTTCTTATGGCTAACCTTTGTCATTGGAGTTACATTATCTTTATATTACTCCGTCAATCATAGCTTTGGCGTTGCGTTTCAATCACGAGCTCGACGATGGATTTGCTTTTAAATGTGCTGGTCTCTTTCTAACAAAATCTTGGCTATAGCTCAGGATATTCACAGTTTCTAATCCATGTTTGTAACATTTGGTTACGAAACAATCTTATTGCAAAATACGATCGTATCGTTACGCTTCAGTAGAAGATGTCAAAAAATTCCTCTTCTCTCAGGCCATAGGGTGTTCAATATGTTCTTGATGCTCAGATAAGAAGTCACATTCAAAGCTTCAGTGAAATACCTTGTACTTATGAACGTCAATAGTAAATATCAGTAATACGCATTTGTCTGTATTACAAATATCCTGATTGCTTGCGGGCCAGAATAATTTTCCCATGTCTTTGAACTTTCTTTGATGAGAAATATAATATAATATTTAAATAGTATCACTAGCAAGTGCTGTTTAATGAGTTGCTCTATTCCACCATTTGCTGTATCGACTTACTCCTTCACTGGGATTACTTTGAAAAATATATTCAAGAAACGCAAGCAGTTTCACAAGGAAATATTCCTACCACTCATATCGATATACCAAAATTGTACTGGACTCCCAAAATGCATAAACCACTATACAAAAATAGATTTATAGTTAGTTCCAGAAGTTGTGCAACTGAACTTCTGTCCACTCCACTTTGTTCATAGGACCCCTGTGAACAGTTAAATAATTTTGGGGAAATTATTGTGCTGAAATTTTAAGAAATACAGATGCATGTGGATCCTTAAAAACTAAAAAAACTTAAGAAAGAATCCGATGGTTAATGGACACATACGTATTAACATGTATCTACTTGTCAACTCTCTATGCTACTAACCCTCATCAGATCCTCACTGAACACCTCAGTTCATTAATAATATCGGCGTTCAATAAAACTGATCATCGATATGTAAATGTCATAGGCCATACGTCTATCTCCAGTTCTACTGCACGTAAAGGATATGATTCTTGTGATGTTTCTTTGCTTATACACAGCCTGAATTGCTCATTGACAATATCTATGTGAACTTCGGTAATACCATATACCAACAGCGTAATGGTATCTCAATGGGTACTAATTGTGTACAACTTCTTGAATACAAACAGGGTACGGCTCATAGCGTTGGACACATCGCTTCTCGTCAGATCACCGAAGTTAAGCAACGTTAAGCTCGGTCAATACTTGGAAGGGTGACCGGGTGCTGCACTGGCTGGGCTGATCAGTGTCCAGGGTAATAGGAACGCTCTCGTGTTCTGACACATGTAGGTACCGTCGTGATATGACTGAAACAAGGTTGAAAACGACGTTAAACCTTACTATTCCCTTGAATACAATTGTTCTTGTATGAATCCGTCTATATGCAGAAATTGTGAACAGATAACCATTTCAAGGTCCATCCCTTCTCATTCATCAGATGATGCTAAATCACCTAGCACTGGATAATCTGAATAGCCTCTGTCAGCGACGCTGTGAAGGATAAATATCCCTCTTCACTGGATATGAAGGAAACTACTGATATCCAGATGAAACATCACATCTGGACCTTCAACTTTACAAGAATGATCAGAGTTTTCTCTCACGGCCACTCTACGACAACACGAACGATAACAATACTGACTCGGTTAACTACCCATTTCTGGATGGCAGTATTCCAGAAGCACCTGCATACGGCGTATACATATCTCGCTCGGTAGAATTGGCTAGATCAAGTGCAGACTGTGACGATTTTAATCAATGCCTTTGCATATAATTGCAGAAATTTGTCAAACAGGTCTGTACCACCAAACGCCGCCATTCAAAGTTTCTCAAATGTTGTGATACATATATCTTACACTGACGGCAAAATACGATCGTAGCGTGCAGGATCTCTGGTGCTACGTTCCTTAACTTGTTTTCTAATTCCGCTTTACCCGTTGCTAGGAGTAGTTTTAATAGCATGTGAATACATCTCCATGATTTTCAAATGAACAGACACAATGAAAGCGTGATTGGGAAACACTTTGGAAACGACTTGTAAAGTCATTTAGATATTGGGATTTTATTTTAAGAACATCATCATATCTTGCTCGCATCATTGAAAGCAATTGACCCCTTGTCTCTTGTAGGAAACCATCTTGTCTTTTATTATTTTCATTTCATTCACATTTGGAAATGGTGTAACTGTCATACGAAACAGATCTTTCGTACATTGACGTGGAAATTCTTTTATGGACGACGGTTGAATGTTGAATGTCGGATCTGACCATTGCTCGTGAGAACATAACCAACGAAAGTTTAGCTCAGGAGATCGGTCATGATTATTTTGATTATTTTCGGTATAATTGACCCATAAAAAGAATGTATCTTTCCAAAAAGTGTTATCTTCAGGTTTATCTACATAAAATTATCTGAGCGAACTCGGATACATCTCGGATGTAATCAATGGAAAGGAAACGATGATGTTTAATACGGACGCAAGGTCTCATTAAAACTTACCTGATCGATGTTAAAGTCGGACAGAATGACGGAACATGAAAGAGAAATATGAATGCCTGGATATCGAGTGGAAAAGAAATGAGGCATTTAAATATTGAAGCGTCTAGCTCAGGTTATATAAGATAAGGATATCCTTCGCAGATCTGGTGTTCCCGAGTCATGATAAATGCAGAGATTTATTATTTATTCGCAGCATAAAACTACGCCAGGACGATAATTACTTTTTTTCTCGGAGGACTTTCATTTATGTTTTTGTAATGATCAGATGTCAATTCTTCAGACCCTAGTCTAGTCGATGTTAGATAGTTATCAACAGTTGTAACCATATTTACTGGTTAGTCTCCGATAAAGGCTTGAATCGGATTCATTATAGATGTCATTTGTGACCTCTCTGTGTTGTGCCTTCGCTGTACTGTACCAGCGAAGGCATGATGTTTATCACTCACTGTTTTTTGGGTAACTGAAACGAAGTCGCAGGAACGCCGTATTTTCAAATTCGCCATGAAAAGACACAATGGCAGCATTAAATTGAACGCAACATTAAATGTGCCGTGGAAAAAGATGCCAGAGTGACCGAGAGGCATTACACTCTTCGAACACGACATAAAAATCAATCCGATAAAATAACACTGATCGGCTACGATAGCAATCTAACTGCGTAGGTTAAACATTTTATTTATTTCATAGAAGATTGTTGTTTGGATAAACTATGACGCTCTTTGTATTTGGTTAATATTTAATTCTCACTAAAACTCACTCGGTTATAACTTTGAGAGTGATGTCTATTTGGCTTCCATATCCACGCGCATATGGTTGGCGAATGGGGACAGAAATCGGTTTCAAAGCCTAGGATTCAATCGATTTAGACCTCGATCTAAGTCCACCAATCGGATTACTGTTTTAATTTCTTGGTAAAAAGTTCTAACCCGCGGAATAACTCTATTGATGCCTATGATTAAATCCCCGAGTTCATCTGCGGAAATGAATTTTATTTAACCTGCAGACTTGATCCTACTCTAGTCCGAGGTATGAAACGTTCAAGTCCTAGGCTTTAGTCCACCAATCAAAACCGAGTTTCTAGTCCTATGTTTAATTGGATGGAGAAAACATCGGACTAGAATGTCCTTTTTGATTGGTGGTCTAAACCCTAGGACTTAAACGTTTTATACCTAGGATTAGCAGGAACAAATCGCGGATTAAATAAATTGGTGGACTAAACCTTAGGACTTAAACGTTTTATACCTCGGACCAGCAGGATCAAACCGCGGATTAAATAAAATTCATTTCCACGAATGAACTCGGGGAATTACACCTAGGCCTAAATCGATTCATTCCGCGATTTATAACCATTTAGGCCGAGGAATTGAAGCAATAATTCGACTGGTGGACTTAAATCGAAGTCTAAATCGATTTAATTCTATAGGCATTAAACCGATTTCTGTCCCCTAACGCCAACCCCGAAAAGCATATAGTAGAATATCTAGGAAGCGTTTTCAAACATCTTTAGGGATTCAAATGGAGAATTCCTCAAGTTTTATTGAAGTCACAATTTAGAGAGTGTATGGAATGTTTTCCCCTCAAAATAAATTATTGAATCGCGATCTGTCGTGGCTAATGATGTTCTCGTCGATATTAAATTAGTTACACTATGTTGCAGACTGTATCCATATGTTTCGTGCCGTCGCTTTAGTATACACACTGCAGCTACCTGTAAGCCCTTTATTGCGCGGATGTCTGGTGTTTACGCCACGCCCTCTTATGTACTCCCAGCACCCTGTCCAATAGCCCCGAAGTTTGCTAGGTGGCAAAATCATAGGATAATTAGGTAGATCGCCATTTCAATTTTTTGCAACTGCGCAGCGTCTGCGCAGCGAGGTCACGAAAGGCCAATCGTACCAACGGCCGCATTCTGGACAGGTTGAAAGTGGGTCATATCTCGGGAAAAGTACTTTTTCTGTGAAACTAAATTGTGTTTAGGATAAATAAATATCTGGAGCCGTTCTTTAGCCCATCTGGCGATAGTTCATGAGATTTTTTAATGATTTTATAAACAGTTGCACAAAATATCAACTGTTTTCCAACACTCGGCCTATCTCTCCAATTTTAAAAACGTCCGATTTGGTAGGAAGTTCACGAAAAGCTGCGCAGACGCTGCGCAGTTGTAAAAAATTGAAATGGCGATAGAGTCTATAAAAAATCACGTATAGCGGGACAAGAAGTGGACGCCGTGTTTGCATGCTTCATCTATCTAGAAATAGGGTGATTATGTCTACGTTACGAAACACAGGCCACCAACCTTTTGCAGTGCCTAATATAACAGCGAAGGCAGGAAACTCATTTATCCACTGTTTGCAAGGTGTCAACTGGTTTTCAATCGAAGAAACAATTACGAATACACAACTTTATTGCGACGCGTTTTTCAATGAGAAAAGATAAAAGATTTTAAAAAAAGAAGCTCCAGAGGTTATTGTAACTCGTTGATGATATACATCTCTCGATTAATAATACAGGTTTTACACTGAAATGTACAGCTCCAATGATCTTATTCCAATCGAAAAAAGCAGCCAAAAACGAAGTTGACAGAAAACAAGATTGACGGAAACCATTGACTAAATACGTGTATTAACCATTGTTCATATTCCGGAGAAGGAAGCCACCTCCACACACCTCGCCATATTGGTTTTATCACTTCGATTCTCATTATCCATCTCACAGACGTTAAGAAGATCAATGACTTGGATAGTTCCAAAGTTGTACGATTGTTTAGCTTTCCTCTTCTGTTCATGAACAAATAGTGGGTAAAACATTACTATCGGGATACCCGGTCAGTTGAATATGATGATCGTGCACGTGTACATTAAACGCTCAGACTCTTCTAAGTCACGTTTCAAACATAGACGTAGAAAATCAACAACTATCTGGCAAGAGGGGTGGACCAGCAGACTGAATTTTCCATCATCTTTGGGAGAACATACCTGAAACTTTTCATAGTATATTAAAGGGCTAAGCTTTTGCGTCATTCTAATGAGACCTGTCGATTAATGTAACGGAAATTCTTAAGAGACAAGAGTTGCTCACTGAATGTCTTATCAAAGCCTGCCAGGAAAACGGTAGGATAAACAATAAATCGCGTCTTATAGTTGTACTTTCCCACTCATGCATGTGGTGATTATAACACATCATAACGGAAGATGTTAAAAGCATCTTGCGTCATCACAGGAAGGGAATATTTCTTAACAACTACTCTTTCTCGTCATTATCTGGGCGTCTAATTGGTCTATTAAGTGTATTATAAGCTCAGAATGGATGTACCGAGAAAGAAACACAGCTAAGTAGAACACGAGGCAGCACCTAAAAGGTGCAACAACCCCTCAGCCAGACAATTTTAGTCGGTGTATATTGGTACACAATGAATGGAAAATGCATATGTAAAAGCCTGAAAGATTTGGTTGAATGCAGAAGATGCTTTAGCAGTGGCTTGTAAAGGATTAAAATGTGATAAATTCAGTGTAGGATGTTGGATGAATTGGAGAACTATAATAAATAATTTGACATATCACGTGCGAAGAATATGGCGGAAGAACAAAAATATTCTGAACAAAAACAAAAGGCTGCAAGTCATTCTTGCTTTGAACCCTAATAATAATCTGAACAATAATAAAGTCTTCCGATTTTCAGTGGGAGCCAAGTAATATAGAGTTTTGATAGGAATACGAAGCTCCGCATCTAAAACCCCTTGGCTCTGGGTGCCAGCCATTCACAATCTTTTCAACTTGAACCATACATGTACTACTTTGAAAATATCAGGAACATCAAGCAATCAAGTGACAAATATACAGATTATCAAAAAAACTTGCAATCAGAAATGGCCGCAAAGTTTACCGCCCAATCAGAGAAACCGGCAGTCATTACTTGTCTCTTGATGTATCTACATGACGTATACCAAGCATACTAAACACTTGAACAGTATCAAAGGATATATAGATCATCAAAACGGCTGCCAAGGTTTCCATTCAATCAGAGAAAACGGTTCGGTCATTTATATTTAGTCTCTTGATGTACTGATGATGTAGACAAAGTCTCGCATCAAACACTTGAACAGTACCAGAGGTATAGATTTTGCATAAATTAAAGATGGCAATACAGTTTTCCACCTAATCAGAGAAATTGGGTGTCATTAATTGTAAGTTTCTTGATGTATCGATGATCTGTAGTTTCATATGAAGCACTAAAATGGTATCAGATATAGATCATTAATGATTTTTGCATAAATTAAAATGGTCGCCAAGATTTCTGTCCAATCAGAGAAACCAGTTCTGTCATTCATCGTAAGTCTCTAGATGCAATGATGATGTATATCAAATTTTACATTGAGCACTTGAACGGTATCAGAGATAGAGATCATTAATGCTTTTGCACAAATTAAAGATGGCTGCCTATTCTTCCCGTAATTCAGAGGAACTGATGTGGTTATTCATTGCCAGTCTCTTCATACATCGATGCTGTACACCAAGTTTCATATAGAACACTTAAATGGTATCAGAGATATACATCATTAAAAAATTTGCATAAATTAAAGATGGCCGCCAAGATTTCCGCTCAATCAGAGAAACCAGTTCTGTCATTCATCATAAGTCTCTTGATGCATCCATGATGTTTACCAAATTTTACATCGAGCACTTGAACGGTATCAGAGACAGAGATCATTAATGAAACTAATCCTTCCCATCCTTCCCGCCTCTCAGAAGAACTGATGTGGTTATTACTTAGGTCTTTGGATAATGGACGCGGATATTCTCTAATGGACGACGGCTGAATTACGAATGACGGACCAGACGCTTGTAATTCATTGCACGTATCTTGATACACCAAGTTTCGTATAGAACACTTCAATGGTATTAGAGAAATACATCATTAAAGATTCTGCATAAATTAAAAATGGCCGCCAAGGCTTTCACCCAGTCAGGGAAACTGGTTTGGTCATTCCTTTAAAGTTTCTTGATGTATCGATAATCTATACCAAGTTTCACAGTGAACAGCGAAATGGTTTCCGAGATACACAAGATTCATGGTTTCGCATAAATTAAAGATGACCGCCAAAGTTTCCACCCAATCGGGTCCAGATGCAATAGGGTTCTGGGTCACTAGCATATGGATGTGCACGGCAAGTTGTATCGATAATCTATACCTAGTTTCACAATGAACAGCAAAATGGTTTCCGAGATACACAAGATTCATGGTTTCGCATAAATTAAAGATGGCCGCCAAAGTTTCCACCCAATCGGGTCCAGATTCAATAGAGATCTGGGTCACGAGCATATGGATCTGCACGGCAAGTTTGGTGTGCCTAGGGTAAGTCGTTCTAAAAATATCCTGGTAGCGGGAAAGCTGTGACGGTTTCGGATAAATTAAAAATGGCCGCCAAAGTTTCCAACTAATCGGATCCAGATTCAATATACTTGTGGTTGACTACCCAACAATCCTGCATACCAAATTTGAAATCTCTGGAACCAACGGTTTGGCTTCTAGACCGGTAATAAGAATTGTTGACGAATTTCCGTGGCGTTGCCATGGAAACCGCAAAATTCACTACAAATTACCCAAATTCGATAGGCTTGTGGCCGACCACCCAACAATCCTGTATACCAAATTTGAAGTCTCTAGAAGCAACGGTTTGGCTTCTACACCGGTCACAAGAATTGTTGACGACTGACAACCAGACCACCGGACGACCGACCGGACGTACTTGTCGACGACAAGACCCCACAGCCTACTAGGCTGAGGGGTAAAAACCTAATACTAATTAGTGGCTAATAGTTGTACTTTCCCACTCATGCATGTGGTGATTATAACACATCATAACGGAAGATGTTAAAAGCATCTTGCGTCATCACAGGAAGGGAATATTTCTTAACAACTACTCTTTCTCGTCATTATCTGGGCGTCTAATTGGTCTATTAAGTGTATTATAAGCTCAGAATGGATGTACCGAGAAAGAAACACAGCTAAGTAGAACACGAGGCAGCACCTAAACGGTGCAACAACCCCTCAGCCAGACAGTTTTAGTCGGTGTATATTGGTACACAATGAATGGAAAATGCATATGTAAAAGCCTGAAAGATTTGGTTGAATGCAGAAGATGCTTTAGCAGTGGCTTGTAAAGGATTAAAATGTGATAAATTCAGTGTAGGATGTTGGATGAATTGGAGAACTATAATAAATAATTTGACATATCACGTGCGAAGAATATGGCGGAAGAACAAAAATATTCTGAACAAAAACAAAAGGCTTCAAGTCATTCTTGCTTTGAACCCTAATAATAATCTGAACAATAATAAAAGTCTTCCGATTTTCAGTGGGAGCCAAGTAATATAGAGTTTTGATAGGAATACGAAGCTGCGCGTCTAAAACCCCTTGGCTCTGGGTGCCAGCCATTCACAATCTATTCAATTTGAACCATACATGTACTACTTTGAAAATATCAGGAACATCAAGCAATCAACTGACAAATATACAGATCATTAAAAAAAACTTGCAATCAGAAATGGCCGCAAAGCTTTCCGCCCAATCAGAGAAACCGGCAGTCATTACTTGTCTCTTGATGTATCTACATGACGTATACCAAGCATACTAAACACTTGAACAGTATCAAAGGATATATAGATCATCAAAACGGCTGCCAAGGTTTCCATTCAATCAGAGAAAACGGCTCGGTCATTTATTTTTAGTCTCTTGGTGTACTGATGATGTATACAAAGTCTCGCATCAAACACTTGAACAGTACGAGAGGTATAGATTTTGCATAAATTAAAGATGGCAATAAAGTTTTCCACCTAATCAGAGAAATTGGTTGTCATTAATTGTAAGTTTCTTGATGTATCGATGATTTGTAGTTTCATATGAAGCACTAAAATGGTATCAGATATAGATCATTAATGATTTTGCATAAATTAAAATGGTCGCCAAGATTTCCGTCCAATCAGAGAACCAGTTCTGTCATTCATCGTAAGTCTCTTGATGCAATGATGATGTATATCAAATTTTACATCGAGCACTTGAATGGTATCAGAGATAGAGATCATTAATGATTTTGCATAAATTGAAGATGGCTGCCTATCCTTCCCGTGATTATTCATTTCGAGTCTTTTGATACATCGATGCTGTATACCAAGTTTCATATAGAACACTTAAATGATATCAGAGATATACATCATTAACATTTTGTATAAATTAAAGATGGCCGCCAAGATTTCCGCCCAATCAGAGAAACCAGTCCTGTCATTCATCATAAGGCTCTTGATGCATCGATGATGTTTACCAAATTATACATCGAGCACTTGAACGGTATCAGAGCCAGAGATCATTAATGATTTTGCATAAATTAAAAATGGCCGGCCATCCTTCCCGCCTCTCAGAAGAACGGATGTGGTTATTCATTGTAAGTCTCTTGATACATCGATGCTGTATACCAAGTTTCGTATAGAGCACTTCAATGGTATCAGAGAAATACATCATTAAAGATTCTGCATAAATTAAATATGGCCGCCAAGGGTTTCACTCAATCAGAGAAATTGGTTTGGTCATTCCTTTAAAGTTTCTTGATGTATCGATAATCTATACCAAGTTTCACACTGAACAGCGAAATGGTTTCCGAGATACACAAGATTCATGGTTTCGCATAAATTAAAGATGACCGCCAAAGTTTCCACCCAATCGGGTCCAGATTCAATAGGGTTCTGGGTCACTAGCATATGGATGTGCAAGGCAAGTTGTATCGATAATCTATACCTAGTTTCACAATGAACAGCAAAATGATTTCCGAGATACACAAGATTCATGGTTTCGCATAAATTAAAGATGGCCGCCAAAGTTTCCACCCAATCGGGTCCAGATTCAATAGAGATCTGGGTCACGAGCATATGGATGTGCACGGCAAGTTTGGTGTGCCTAGGGTAAGTCGTTCTAAAAATATCCTGGTAACGGGAAAGCTGTGACGGTTTCGGATAAATTAAAAATGGCCGCCAAAGTTTCCAACTAATCGGACCCAGATTCAATATACTTGTGGCTGACTACCCAACAATCCTGCATACCAAATTTGAAATCTCTGGAACCAACGGTTTGGCTTCTAGACCGGTCACAAGAATTGTTGACGAATTTGCGTGACGTTGCCATGGAAACCGCAAAATTCACCGGTCACAAGAATTGTTGACGACTAACAACCAGACGACCGGACGACCGACCGGACGTACTTGTCGACGACAAGACCCCACAGCCTACTAGGCTGAGGGGTAAAAATCTAATAATAATTAGTGGCTAATGATAGGGCTGGCAACGATTAGTTATAATCCCGTTTATTGGGTTTACCACATAGAGCTTTACTATTACATCGAAGAGGATCATGGATGGAATGATCAAAAGACTACGCTTGTGATAACTTTGCACTTAGCACAAGCGATAAAATACATCGCTACCACGTTATCTTTATTGAAGACTACAATCCACATAATTGATATACTGGCCACAATAACTAGTCACGTACGCCTTTATAAGATACTCGGCTATTTGTTCGTCTTAGTGCGAGATTATTATGAATAGAATATGAACACCCGGAACTTTCTTGAAAATGTGTATAAAATTTATTACGGAAATGTCTGTTACAGAGGAACTTAGTCGTAATTGTTGAAGAACTGAAAAAGTATATAGCGAAAACATTCTTTGAAACCTGTATGCTTTAAAGGAGAAGAGGTTGTTCATTTTCATTTGCTCATTACATGGTGATTCATCGAATTTTTCACAACAGACTGAATTTCTCACCGCAAAATGGGATAACAATCAACGAGAGATCCTGAAGGATCTTGGCGCCCACCATTATCCGATAATTGTAAGCTAATGACAAGAGGATCTTTTTGTACATTGTTACTAAGAACAAACGATTGATTTGTAATTTTGTTTACAGAATTTCGAATCTGAGCGAAAAAAATCGAAAAAGGGACACTGAAAAACACCAGTTTCATGAGTTTCAAGATTTCTAGAAACTGTGCTTATGTCGGTTGTCAATGAGATCAATGAGCAAAGTTAGTCTGAAAGTGAACGTACATGTACGGAGGATCCTTCGTCTTCGTTTTGTAGTATTTTTCTTTTTATTTATTTTTTCGCACGTGTCATCATTGGGTACTGGAAGCGAAGACAAATCTCTTCGACACTTTGGCATGAGCTATGAAACATACTTAAGATTTTATAGGAATGAATACTAATTCTGTTCTGTTTACTGGGCTAGTTTGAGATATCTCTTGTGTATAGAATATGCCCCATCGTTTGATCCGCCGACTCTTGTGATTCAACGTCACAAATCGAGAATACCGTATTAATTTGAAGCGTTACTTCGGAATTAAAATGTATTTCTTCAAATTTTAAATCAGTTTTCTTTAGTCCATGCAGTTGCAAGTGAACTGCTCCACCCTTTCGTCTGCCGGCGGGTCGGCTACATGATTGATATCTCTTTGAAGATACCATGCTCGAAAATAGTAAGATGGTACAATACTTAATATTGAAGGGACACGGTCCGCGCAGTAATGTTGAAGCTTCGGAAGTGCCTGAATCCTGATTATCTCCCTTGGATCGAAACATGCAGTAGTCTACAGTTGTCGAGTTGTGACGAAAGGATGGAGCAGTTCACTTGCAACTGCATGGACTAAAGAAAACTGATTTAAAATTTGAAGAAATACATTTTAATTCCGAATTATTTGAACTCCTTGATATGGAAGGTAAAGGTGTGGATATTCTCTATAGTCAATGTATAGAATATGTCCCATCGTTTGATCCGCCGACTCTTGTGATTCAACGTCACAAAAAAATCGAGAATATCGTTTTAATTTGAAGCGTTACTTGGATTTTCGAAGGTGGGACCTGTGTACCAAATTTCAGAAAGATCCATGAAATATTTCCTGAGAATTCACGACAACAATGTTTCAAGGGGAAATTCAAGATGGCCACCTGGCGGCCATATTGGATTTTTTTAATCGAACCAAAAAAGGTATCTCGCACAACTAGACCCCAAGGGGAACCTATGTACCAACTTTGCGAAAGATCCCTGCAGTACTTCCTGAGAAATCACGATAACAAAATTTCATGGGAAATTACAACACATATAAGGGAAGTGGGAAGAGGTGCCGACATACTGACTGCGTCATATGACTTCACAGAATAGTCTTCTGGTAAACCTATTCTAAAGCACATACCAAGAATCTAACGATTCGAGATATGTGTTGTATCTCATGTACGCTTTTATTGTACCTGTTCATGTGGCAACTTGAATGATATGACCACACGGCCCCTAGCACCGGCATAAGCGGTATTAGATACAAATCTAGAGAGCTTTGATGGAAATGCTCTGACAACTCATATACTGGTAATTGGTGAGCTGTTTCGCTTTGACAACTCGTACATTGGAGATTGGTGAGCTGTATCGTCGTCAGATGTAAATGATCCAAGATGGCCGCCTGATGGCAATATTGGATTTTCGAATCGGACCAGAAAAGGTATCTTGCACAACTAGACGACAAGGGGAACCTGTGTACCAAATTTGACAAAGATCCATGAAGTACTTCCTGAGAAATGACGATAAAGTTTCATGGGGAAATCCAAGATGGCTGCCTGGTGGCCATATTGGATTTTTGAATTGGACCGGGAAAAGGTATCTAGACTCCAAGGGGAACTTGTATACCAAATTTGAGAAAGATCCATGTAGTAGTTCCTGAGAAATCGAGATAACAAGGTTTCATGGGGAAATCCAAGATGGCAGCCATCTTGTGGCCATATTGGATTTTCGAGTCGGACCTGAAAAGGTATCTTGCACAACTAGACTCCAAGGGGAACCTGTGTACCAAATTTGAGAAAGATCCGTGCAGTAGTTCCTGAGAAATGACGATAAAGTTTCATGGGGAAATCCAAACTGGCTGCCTGGTGGCCATATTGGATTTTCTAATCGGACCAGTAACGTTATCTTGCACAGCTAGACCCCAAGGGGAACTTGTGTACCAAATTTGAGGAAGATCCATGCAGTAATTCCTGAGAAATGACGATAAAGTTTCATGGGGAAATCCAATATGGCTGCCTGATGGCCATATTGTATTTTCGAATCGGACCAGAAAAGGTATGTTGCACAACTAGACCTCAAAGGGAACCTGTGTACCAAATTTGAGAAAGATCCATGCAGTAGTTCCTGAGAAATCGCAATAACAAGGTTTCATAGGGAATTCCAAGATGGCTGCCTTGTGGCCATATTGGATTTTCGATTCGGACCGAAAAAGATATCTTGCACAACTAGACCCTAAGGGGAACCTGTGTACCAAATTTGAGAAAGATCCATGCAGTACTTCGTGAGAAATGACGATAACAAAGTTTCATGGGGAAATCCAAGATGGTTGCCTGGTGGCGATATTGGATTTTCGAATCGGACCAGAAAAAGGTATCTTGCACAACCAGACCCTAAGGGCAACCTGTGTACCAAATTTGAGAAAGATCCATGCAGTACTTCCTGAGAAATGACGATAACAATGTTTCATGGGGAAATCCAAGATGGCTGCCTGGTGGCCATATTGGATTTTCGAATCGGACAAGAAAAGGTATCTTGCACAACTAGACCCCAAGGGGAACCTGTGTACCAAATTTGAGAAAGATCCATGCAGTAGTTCCTGAGAAATCGCGATAACAAGGTTTCATGGGAAATCCAAGATGGCTGCCTGGTGGCCATATTGGATTTTCGAATCGTACCAGGAAAGGTATCTTGCACCTGTGTACCAAATTTGAGAAAGATCCATAAAGTAGTTCCTGAGAAATCGCGATAACAAGAATTGTTCACGGACGGACGGACGATGGACGACGGACCACGGACGAAAAGCGATTTGAACTGGTGATGGTGGGCTAACAAAAGATGGCTATCTGACACAGCAAAAATTGTGTATGCGTACAGTTAATTAAGGGGTAGCGGATCACTTTCCAAACAAACCGTACTCGCGTTCTTTCTCTTGGCAGTAAAATCACCAACTCGGTATCATTATCAAAGATTTTTGTTCTGCTTTACAGTGATATGAAAATCAATATTCAGTGTCTGTGTTTTTAGCAGGAAAAATAACGTTTTCTCCGTGTCCATCTTACGGTAGTAGCAGATCAAATTCAGGGATAGCGGATCACGCCCTCTGGCGGAGAATTATCAGGACACTACTCGCTCATAGGGGTCATATAAAAATATCTGATGAATCTCACACATGTTGTTCCCAATTTCATATGAATAACAAACCACATTTTGTTCTGAAATGTTATTTATTACCATAACATACCGAATAGTGGACAAGTGTAAATTATTGACTAGATCAGACATGGCAATCACACCTCATAAATAAATATCAGGCACACTGCAGTACATGTGTGCAAAAAATGAGAACATAAATCTTTAAAAACAGATAATGAAAAACTATTTATGGATGAAAACAAAATATCAAACTCAGTTCTTGAATAAAATACACACAAAATAGCATTCTGGCCACGCATTAGAGCTTAGATTTCACAGATAAGTTCGATCATACAGTTTCCCCAGGTCAGACAATCGCACATGGACAATACCTGAATTTTCTGGCATTTTGAACAGGAAATCTTTTAAACTTTGCATAGATTTCTAATAGATATACAGTTACATAATAATAACAAAAGTTAACACAGAGTCAAACTAACACGCAAGAACAGTAACTTCTCACTTTGGCATTTTCACAAGGAAATCTTTTAAACTTTGCATAGATTTCTCAAAGATAAACGGTTACCAGAAGCCTATTACAAGACCTCTATTATAGGCTTCTGCTGTTACATAATCAAAACAAAAGTTAACACCGAGTCAAACAATCACACAAGAACAGTAACTTCTCGCTTTGGCATTTTAACCAGGAAATCTTTTACAATTTGCATAGATTTCTCATAGATATACAGTTACATAATAATAACAAAAGTGAACGGAGTCAAACAATCATACAAGAACAGTAACTTCTCGCTTTGGCAGTTTGATCAGGAAATCTTCTAAACTTTGCATAGATTTCTTGTAGATATACAGTTACATAATAATAATAAAAGTTAACAGAGTCATTCATGCAAGAACAGTAACTTCTCACTTTGGCATTTTGATCAGGAAATCTTTTAAACTTTGAATAGATTCTCAGATATATATAATCATAAAAAAAAGTCACTGAGTGGAACAATCAAACAAGAACAATAACTGAATTTTCCGGCATTCTGATAAGGGCATCATTTAAAGTTTGCTTAGATTTAGCAATATCACACTTCTTAATAATATAGTTCAGGCGCCTCGGAGCACGTTTGAAAGTGGGGGGGGCTCTATATCGGCCATGTTAAATGCTGGACTGGTGCTATCTAAGATAGGACTTATAACATTGCAGTCTCAAAAATATAGTTACATGGAATTACAACTCCACCCCCCTTTTCATTAGGAGCTGGCCATGGTGGGAAGCTTGGGGTTGGTTCACCTGTGGGAATTGCTGTGATTTCACCCCCTTCCTCTAAGATGTCAGTAAATGTACCAGCTAGTCCCCTTGGCACATGACCAATAGGCAAACCTGCAATGTCTTTTAACTTCAACTGTCGCTTTTCATCTGTTAGAATGTCATGTTGATGCGTTGCAAAATCTCCCAATGGTCGTACCCAAACAAGACACGCTTGCCGGTCATGTATATTGGTGTACTCTCTATCTACTTTGAGAGAAGTGGCCGGATTGGTCATTGGGGGGCGAATGTTCATCTCATGGTATCCTTTTATAAAACAATTTTTCAGAGTTATACACTTGCCCTGAAACCGAAAAAAAGTCATAAAATTAAATTATACACACATTATTTGACACATGATAAAATTTCAAATCACATTGATTAAAACTTAAATACTGAAAAACAAAATGAAAATTGGTCAAAAACTGTTCAATGTACATGTATAGATGTTCAAAATACTGTCTATTTGCATCTGTGACAAACAAACTCCAGGTCTTCGGTGTTTAAGGCCGACTTGTCTACACCCGGTGGGATACAGTCCTCGTGTATCCAGCTTTTGCACGTTCCACATTCTACCCAAACACGATTAACGGCTTCATCCTTTGTTTCCTCCTCCCATGATACACCACACAGCATACAAAACACATCATCCTCGCCTTCGGACAGTCGGTCAAGAGGATTAGATTTAGATTTTACTGTGCGTTTCGATGGAAATCTCTTGGATGTGGTATCTGTTTTCTTCTTCTTCATGCTTTTTGCCTTTTCCCTTTCACATTTGGCCAAATACCTTTCCTTGGCTTTTTTCTCTCTCTCTGCCAGTTTCTGCGGTTTGACTAATTCCTTCAAGGCCATCTGTCTTAGGCACTCCTTGGATGTCAGATTATCTGGAAGAGTCTGAATAAGTTTCTTTGGTTTCGGGCGGTTCTGTATGGCCCTTGGTATGGTTAACGCCGACTCTAAGACAGGGGAAATGTGTCTGTGCTGCTGAACAACGGGGCTATCATCATCTGCAAGTGTCAAGGCTGCCTCTGACAGCAGGTTCAGGCCAAACATCTGTTCATCTATCATGTCTGTAGGAACTTCACTTCCCTCTCCAGCAGTACTAGTACTGGGTGTTGGTTCCAACGACTCCACCATATCAGCTTGAAGGCTACTGCTGGTACCTTGCTGCTCAATGCCTTGAGATCTTTCCACCAGCAATTTGTATGTGTCAAACACTGGGGATTGTCCAACCACGTCATACTGCTCTTCGATTCGTTGTTGATATTTCTGTCTTATCGGTGTTGTTAAGACTGCACTCAAAGCTTCCAATGCACCTTTGGCCTTTTGCTGATCTTCACCACCCTGCAGCGCCGTCGTCACATTTTCTGAACCGGTTTCGTGTTCTGTCATGTGTGGGCTGTCTGTGTGCTGATGAGTAAGACCAGGTTTGAGCTCATCCTCCCCAATCTTTGACCTGTCTACTGGGTAAATCCCTGTTGCCTTGAAGCTGTTGATGATTGTGGAAGGCTTGTAGAACTCATTGAAACTCTCTCGCAGCTTCTCAGCAAAATTTGCTTTACTCACAGCAGACCCTGGATGATCTCTGTAATGACGACGTAGTACCTGGTACCACTTTACCTTAAGTGGACCGAAGACCCCTCTATCCAAGGGCTGTAATAAGTGTGTAGCGTTTGGCACCAGTCTGTATATTTCAATACCTTTCTCCATTGCATCCTGAAACACGGTCATGTCGACATGGCTTGATACACTATCAATCAGCAGAAGTTGTGGTCTCTCTGGGCCAGCATGCTCATGAAAAAAGTCGATGAACTTCCCAAAAGATTCAGTAGTCATCCATCCTTTCTTCGTATAATGTATCACTGTACCCTTGCTTGCACCATTCAAAGGATTACATCCTTTTGGCTGTGGGCTGGGATAAACCAGGAAAGGGGGCATCATCTCTCCGTCCGCGTTGCAGCAATACATTGCTGTGAGTCGTTTCTTACTGGACCCACCCGTTACATGAGGTACTTGGTATGACCCTTTCCTTTTGGCTGGCCCAATGACTTTACCTGCCTTGCTCCCCATAGTAAAGCCACATTCATCGGCATTCCATATTTGCCCTGGCTTATCCAGTAGTTGCTTTGAGATTAGAAATTCTCGGAAGTTTGAAAACCACTGATCCATCTCACCACATGTCAGCTTTGATCGGCTCATTTCCAAAGGAACCTCCCTTCTGCAGGATACTGTTTGGTTATTCCTGGCCATGAAGGCATAGTACCAGTCATAACTTGGTTTTCCATCCTTGAACGGCGTTGTGCGTTTCTCTTTGGTGACAATGTCCTGAACATGTTCAAGAAATTCTTTAGGCTTTAGACCCATACCCCGCTTTGCCATTTCTGATAACCAAGTGGCCATTGCAGCTTCCTCTTCTTGGGAAAAAATAGTATTGGGCCCGTTCCTTGTATCAATGTCTGTTGTTCCAGACAGACGTCTATGCAGAAAACCAAATGATACATCACATGTTCGAGCAGCTTTTCGTATAGATACCTTCTCTTCTGTCACCATTTTCAGTGCTTTACGCACCCGATCTACTCTGGTTAGGATAACCGGCTTTGTATTTATGTGTAACTTGTCTGGCCTTTTTTACAATGGGACTGACTGCCGCACAAGACTTGATTGTTAACTTCCTCTTTGGACCCCATCTTCACCAGCCAAGACAACTACATCGCGAAGCTCTCTACGCTGCCTTGACATTCTTGGCTGGTGGCAGAGGAATACTGCTCTGCGCCACCTAGTGGAAGTTTTAACGGCGATGGACTTTTTGCCACCAGGAGTTGTTCCCCTTCAATCTCAAGTCGGCACACACGCGAGGCGATTCGTTATCGTTCGACCTTGCAGCGTGTCCCAAAATCTGATTCAATTGATCAGAAACACCGAAAGTGGCCGTAAAAGTGCTCTTCCTGTATCTTTCCGGTAGAATTTCCCCGCACATTCAACACAACTCATTCTTAGTGGAGGCCACCATCTTGGGAAACCAACTACTACGTAATGCGCATTCTGATTGGATGCAGCACGCCGTCTCTGCATCCAATCATCAATGAGGATTAACGTTCCAACTTTACTAGAGAAGTATGCCAAGGCAGTGTACAGAGCAACGGGATGTACGTCGACTTGGCTAGAGAAGATGCTTTGGACCCATGATGCAACTAAAAAATTGAAAACAGAAAATTATCTTTTACAAATTATCTGTAAATAGTATTTGGACTTAAAATAAGAATAATTATCCCTCTGGCATGGTAAGAAATATTTTCTTATCTTCTGTAATCATGATAATCTGAAATATTTTTCTATATATTCTTACAGGAGATTACCAGAAGAGAATGACACGATATTTTTTTCTCATTTCATGTCCAACTGCCTCAAAATACAGTTTTGTTCTTTTAATTTTCCAGTGTATAGCATACTGTATTTAAATGTAAATGAAATCATTAGCTCTGAAAGTTTCCTGGGCTTGTTAGAATTAATAGGTAGGGTAAAAATGTCATTTGAAATTGGAAGTGAAAAATGTCAGCAGTTGAAGGAAAAATTAATTACGGACACACCCAACAATATTTGACCATGTTCACTAGGCTTAAAGAATAATCGTGATTTTTCTGTGTGAGAATGGACTGGTAAGGAGAATTATTATTCAAACAGAATTGTACACTGATATCATGTAAACATGCATTTGTAATGCTATGACATGAAATTAATGGAGAAGGATGCCCTTTATTATATATCCTACTGTAAAAATCGGTAAGATTTTATGGTTTGTGCTGGGCTAATGGGAAATTCTCTCAACATAAACAGCCGCCCGAGTCAGTGTTGTTTAGTTTGCCCTTTATAATGTAACCCTTTAAAACCGAATACCAAGAATCGAGATTTCGAGATCACCCCTTATTACACGCATGTCGTCTGCAAGCCTATGTGACAATCTGACTGATCCGCTACTACTTGAATAACCACAAGATGAAATGGCACAAGATGCCAGCTTATACTTGTTGCAAAGTTCAGAAGCTTTTGTCTGCTAATTAACTAGTTAATGACGATGTTAAAAATACATACTTGTGCAGGAATCCACAAAACGGCGGCAACACGCTTCACCATGAAAACAGAAATGACGTTTTCTCCCGCGCATGTCGGGTCACGAGAGTTCAGACGAGCAGTACGGTAAGCCCTGCCACAAGTGATAAAATGAACAGTTGTCAACATGTTTGGTATTTATTTGCTCAGGGTAAACAGGCCATTCAGTTAAGTCCGAGAAAGGCGATTTTATTGACGTTTTTAGAGAAATGTCGTTCGCTGAAGACCAAGTGATCCGCTACTCCTTATGATCCACAACTCCTTAATTAACTGTATTACCAGTGGTTCGATTGGGAGTATACTGTTACTCTCAGTGTCATCATAGAATGTTATCTGGAGGTGTTTTCATGTCATTGCCATCATAGTATTTCACCGTCTAGACCGGTCGTGATCTCTCGATCTATTTAACTGTAATAAAGATCACCCCATAGTCTGCACGTGTCAGATCAAATTAAAGACAGCTTGCTGGTAAACAAAACTATTCATTCCAACTCTTCTGTCGCGTACTCCTTGCCGAAAGGGAATATTTCCAGCATTGTCTGGGAAGCAAGAAACTAGCTTATGTTGACATTGGTATTTTATATTCTTGTTTACACTCTAAGCTCAGAAGGTGTAAAAAAGGTGCAAAAAAGGTGTAAATCAAACGTTTACACCTTCTGGGTTCATGTTTACACCCTTAGGAGGTGTAAATAAGGTGTAGAAAAGGTGCAAATGTATGAAGATTGATTCAAACCCTGATGTTACACCCGTAAAGGTGTAAATTTATTGAAAGGTGTTAAAAAGGTGTAAATACTTAATTTTCCATACACATTTGGAACTTAATTTCTATGTTGAGGAAATGTATTTCCTTGTCATGCTTACGGTAAACCATCAAAATTCTCAAGCACCCCAACTTTCTACACAAAATTAAATCAATGGATCTAACAATTTGACCAGTCTCTCTAACATTTGAGCAAAAATTCCAACGGAAATATTATAAAAAAAACGAGCTACAGACCATAAGAGTCAACCCCCCAGTCGGTTTTACGAGGGAGAGAAAATTGAACAGCCGCTCTAGTGTTCTCACTCAAGGTTGAGCCCAAGACTACAGGGGCGGAGGGGGGTTTTGAATATCAACAGTATAGTAAATATTATGTATCATGCAGAGTCGACAAAAGCACGTTGTTTGTCGACCAATGTAAGAAGTTATCAGATCGATATCTACAGTGCTGATAACTGCTTAGCTATCAGATAAAGTGATTTTCAACTTCATTTCAATGGGGGATTTGCACAATAAGCAGTGAATACAACGGAAACTGTACAAATTATAGGCTTTGATTGATCCACTGAGACAGGAAGGTGTGACATGGACTAAACGGTTCGAAGTGATAATCATGACAGCTTGTTGTGCATGTTACCCATTAACAATTGTGCGATTATCGTCACAAATTATTACTTGATCAAGTAATGGTTACCATCCTGCCCGGAAGCGACCCCTTTTAACACACCATAATCATAATCCGCGGCCTGCCTTTATCTCATATCTCTTTGACGCTAACGCAAAGTTTTGGTTAAACTAAACACATCGGTGATGATTCTATTGCTCAATTAGTTTTTGAGTTTATTCTGCCAATGCCTAACAATATATGCATCGCTTCTATTGTTCATGAATTTGTAAATAAGCATGCTTCGCTTCCCATGTTGTCCACCATTTCCAATATAAGCCGACGCGATATTACTTCAAAACTGGGCTGCGAAATCCGTACGGGAAGCGGCCCTTAAACTGCAATTTCAATCAAAAAACTTCAAAACAAACTTCCATTACGATAAATTGCGCACAGCCGTTTTTTCTATACTCCGAAATACTTATACCAATGCTGTTATGACCTGACATATATGACCATCGCCCATCGTGGCTTAAACACATATATATATATGTTAATATAGACTAAATGATCACAGTATAAACTGCCTTTATATGCATGACCTACCTATGTTAATGGAGGTTCTTTTAATAAACGTATGTAATATATACTCATGAGCTTAGTGTTTCGATTTCATATTTCTCATCCCGCAACTGATTTACGCATTTTCCAGTGGAAGTCATGCTGGCTAAACATGTGCATTAAGCACTACCCAGCTGGGCTTAAATCGTATCCGCAATTTAATACAGTTAACATACTGTATCCATACTCCAATCGATAAGAGCTTGGAGGGATTCAAGAGTACAAGGCATTTAACCCAGGCACCATAATTAGCCAATCAACCAACGCAGATTCAGCTAATCAGGAACGCGCAGCTATAAACTATCAACGATAACTCCTTTGTCTCCGTCCACCTATCAAATGTTACCGGATTAGGCCAGACGCTAACATACTGAGAATATACAGACAGTTATTCCTGGGACCTTGATTGAGAAGATTAGTATCCTGATAGACTACAACAAACGCCGTATATCAACTGATTCGCTCTAACTCATCAGAGACAGAATGAAAACAAGACGCTTCTCTAGTAAACAGAGAAAACGCTACAAGAAGTCCTGCGACCTTGATTGAGACGATTAGTATCGTGATAGACTACAACAAACGCTGTATATCAACTGATTCGTTCTAACTCATTAGAGATAGAATGAAAACAAGACGCTTCTCTTGTAAACAGAGAAAACGCTACAAGAAGTCCAGCGGCCTTGATTGAGAAGATTAGTATCCTGATAGACTACAACAAACGCCGTATATCAACTGATTCGTTCTAACTCATTAGAGACAGAATGAAAACAAGACGCTTCTCTAGTAAAGAGAGAAAACGCTACAAGAAGCAGAGACATATTAATTATGTCAATACATTTCTACGTAAATCTCACCTCTCGAGACTGGCAATAGCCAAGACATATATTAGAAATATCTCAAGTCTGATGTTAACAGATAATGATATTTTTCTGCTATCCCGGGTATTATCATTCATTCCGACGACTACCATAAGAGAACGTGATATTGGAACAGATTTCGGGTTATATTCCCGAAAGATTTCGAAACACTGGCTCTGAGGTACATTAGTACACATCTATGAAGATGCGCTAGCATACTCATATATACGTACAACTCAGGCTACTGTAGGGTCAGGACACACCGAGAAAGTGGGTGTGTGTATGAACATCATTTCATACAACTTGGGTCAGAACACCCCGAGAAAGTGGGTGTGTATATGAACATCTCTTCACACACAGATTGAGAGTGAACTATGATATCAGGGAGGGCTAACATGAAAAGACCAATGTAAATGTGCTTTTTGTGATTTCCTTAATAAAATATATCATTGTGTTAATGTTCTTATTGTGTACCTCAACCAAGAGCCATTACTGGATGGTACGAACACCACTAATTCTCACTAAAAGGTGCAAATTAACACCTTTTGAAGGTGTAATTCTCACGAAATGGGTGTGTTTTAACACCCCTGGAAGATGGAATCGTCTCCAGAAGGTGTATTTTAGCACCTCTAGAAGGTTTAATTTTGGCCAAAAGGTGTAAATAAACACCCAAGAGGGCGTAATCTCGGTCAAAAGGTGTAAATTAACACCAATGAAAGATGTAATTCTTACTAATAAGGTGTGATTTAACACCCCTGGAAGATGGAATGATCACCATAAGGTGTATTTTAGCACCCCTAGATGATTCAAATTTGCCCAAAAGGTGTGAATGAACACCCAAAGAAGGTGTAATTCTGTTGAAAAGGTATAAATTAACACCACTGAAAGGTTTAGTTGTGGTCAAAAGGTGTAAATAAACACCCATGGGATGCTGGGTTCCCCCAAAAATATGCTTATAAATTTGTCTGGAAGATGCAAATTTTATTCAGAAGGTGTGAATGAACACACATGGAAGGTGTAATGTGAGCAAAAAAGGTGTAACTTAACACCTTTTCGAGAAGGTATAAATTTACACCTTTCGGAGAAGGTGTTAATTCACACCCAAAAGGGTGTTAGCCCTGGGACAAGCCATTTACACCCCGTAGAGGTGTAATTTACACCTTCTGGGCTAAGTGTGTAGAATTTGGACTACGAGTATTTTGCCGTATGATGACTGACTATGGAATTTGTAGTTGTGCCTATACCGATCCGTCAATTGGAATAATTCTTCATGATCTCACAAAAACGCCTTGTCATTGGTGTGAGTGCGAACATCAAATAACCAATTCGCATTCGATCCAAAGCATAGAAGGCTCAGCACAATCAAGGATCAATTGCTCCAGTAAACATGATTTCTGCGTGCACGACACTAAAGGTTAAATATATAATAATAATAATAATGATCTTTCTTTACCGTCGGTAGCCAGTTTGGCTATAAGCAAATCTTCCACTGGGTCGAGCACATTCATACACAGAAACATATCTCACAATCATGCATCTGGTTTTGCGGTGTGGGAGGAAAGCCGAAGTACCCGGAGGGAAACCCACGAGCACGGCCTGGGACACATACGACCGAGTCGACGCCATGCGGAATCGAACCCGGGCCGCATTGGTGAAAGTCCGAGATGTTAACCACTGGACTAGCCAGACGGAATGAAATCCAGTGGGGCCTACATGTGTCTTCTTCGGCGCCACTGTAAATTTCTAATAACTAACCTTTGTCATTGGAGAGAAATCAAGCTTGATAATGTGGATTTGTTTTTCTCTGGTAATCAAACTGATACAGCTCATGTACGTGTCCAGTTACATTGTATTCACATTAGGCCGTCAAGCATAGCTTTGGCGCTGGGTTTATTCACGATATTGAAGATGAATTTGGGATTTAAATGTGATGAACTCTATGAAACAAAAGCTTGCCCATAACTCATGATATTCACAGTTCATTCAAACACTTCTAATCCAACTTGGTCAAATTTTGTGATTAATAACACAATCTGATGGCAAAATACGATCCTGGCGCTACGTTTCATGTCAAATAATTTCGCTTCTCCCAAGCCTTAGGGTGTTCAACATGTTCATGATGCTCAGATAAGAAGTCACATTCAAAGTTTGAATGAAATACCTTATACTTATAAACGTCAATAGTAAATATCAGTAATATGCATATGTCTGTGTAAATATCATGAAAGAAAATTGAAGTCTGAAAGCATACAATACCCACTGCGTCATCCGCTATACTTCTTTTATTCCATTATATCTTGTTCCATCATAACGTCCAATTTAATATTGTTAGATAATGCAAAAATACCACAAGGATTTGCTGTAATCTTTGTAGCGAATTTATCTTAAGTAGGACCATCAATATCTCGGATAGCACCACGATCGTACGATGTCCGCACGTGGCAAAAGCGATAAAATCACGTTGATGTCACGTTCTATTCATTGATTCTTACCAACAAACAGTGGACGATTCACAACAATTGAGATAACTGATACATTGATATCAATAACTAGACACGTACGCCCTTAGATTGTTAAGCAGCTTTCTTCTTCGGAATCACAAACTAGTGTACGCCCATAGTTGAAGGCTCCGAACAAGCGGAACTCTTTGGTATAATAAAGAAGATGTAACTAAGAAATACAAATAATATATGGGAATTTAATAATGGATGAGACTAGCATAAGATAATTCAAAAGAAATGCTTTTATTAACCAATATCTGGATCACACAGGTTATGAATACGAATCGCGTATGATTGCTCCCTGACAAATTGATTGCAATGTATCCTTTTTGGTACGATATGCTGAACTCTTTGGGGGTGGAGGGGGGGGAGCAAATATCGATATCGCTAGCTGAGATATCCAGTACTCCTTTCTTATTCATATTATAAATTTCAAAATGACCGATGGCCGGAGTCTCTTTATTATTCGTAGCGTGTTTGGAATATGTGTTTTAAGAGCATAACCAAATAAATTTAGCAAGCGAATCCGATCATGATGGCTCATTTATTATGATTAGCTATAGTATAATTGACCCCAAGAGAGAATGTCTTTTCTTGAAAAAGTCATATGTTCAGGGCTGTGTTTCTACCTACTTCAGCGACTAATGTATCAGAGTGAACTCGGATACATCTGAAATGTAATCAAGTGGAAAGGAAACAATGATGTCTAATACGGAGACAAGCTGTCAGTAAAATTTACCTAATCGATCTAAAGACAGACAGGACGACGGAACATGTCAAACGTTCTTGCGTCATCTTAAGAAGAAAGTATAGTTTTTACTCTGTCTGTTTGAGTGTAACTTCCAAGATAACCCAGGACAAATGATAGAGAGGAATGGAAGGTTCACGTGATGGCAGGTGTCAACCAAACCTTGATCAAGCCATAATTCGATTAATTCGGTACAAATCATTTTACGTGAACCACCCGCATGTGCAATGACCTATTTTGCTGCCTTTTACAATAACTGTCTTTGCGGACAATTTAATTGTGATTGTGACACGCGTAACCAGAATGTCCGTGTTTTGTATCAAAATCAAAACTATCGTGAACCCGTGAACCGAGAAGTACTTATTATGCCCCCCCTCCTCTAACTAGAGGGGGGCATATAGCGATCGCTTTGTCCGTCCGTCTGTCCGTCCGTCCGAATTTCTTGTCCGCGCAATATCTCGGTTAATATTTGATGGACAGGATTGAAACTTGCATGGAATGTGGCCAGTGCCTCGTAGATGTGCAGCGTTGAGTTTTTTCCGAGTTCCGGTATAATTTTCAAGAGTTATGGCCCTTTTTCTGAAATCTCTGTGGATGGGACTTGTCCGGGCTGGATCTTGGTTAATATTGTATGGACAAGTATGAAATTTGCATGATATGTGGTCAATGACCCACAGTTGTGCAGCGTAAAGTTTCTCCACGGTTCGCTTATATTTTCAAGAGTTATGGCCCTTTGTTCCTGAATTCTCCGTGAATTGGGACTTGTCCGGGCTGGATCTCGGTTAATATTGTATGGACAATTATGAAATTTGCAGGATATGTGGTCAGTGCCCTGTAGTTGTGCAGCGTGAAGTTTCTCCGCGTTTCGCATATATTTTCAAGAGTTATGGCCCTTTTTCCTTCAAATCTTAGTGAATTGGGACTTGTCTGGGCTGGATCTCGGTTAATATTGTATGGACAATGATGAAATTTACAGGATATGTGGTCAGTGCCCTGTAGTTGTGCAGCGTGAAGTTTCTCCACATTTCGCTTAAATTTTCAAGAGTTATGGCCCTTTTTTCTTCAAATCTTTGTGAATTGGGACTTAGGCTGGATCTCGGTTGATATTGTATGGACAAGTATGAAATTTGCATGATATGTGGTCAGTGACCCATAGGTGTGCAGCGTGAAGTTTCTCTACTTTCGGTTATATTTTCAAGAGTTATGGCCGTTCGTTTATCAAACCTAGGTGAATGGGATATATTTAGTTGTCCAGGCTGGATCTCAGTCCATAACCGATTTGGACCAGGAAAAGTGCTATATTACATGTTATTCTACATTCCAAAGCAGACAACATAGGTCCTGAAGTATGAAATTGCCCCAAAAAGAGTGAATTGGGTGCAAAATTCAAAGTTCACTGATCGCTTCATAATTTCACCACAATATACTCCCAAGGAATGTAGGTCTCATAACCAGGTCACATTTTCGGATTTGGCGAAAGCTCTGGCGACCATCTTGCATCGAAACATCGTATTATCACTTGTTGGTTGATACTTGGAATATGTATTATGTGAGGCATGGCAAAAAAAGTGACTGAAACAGAATTTTTATAATTATCCAAATTAGGCCTCCACCAACCAATAAAGAACAGAACAATGGCGGGGCAGTGTCGGATTAAAGCGGAAGGGGGGGGCATACAATTGAGCAATCTCTGATTGCTTCCTTCCTGTGTTTTTATAACTTTGTGTACCTTAGACAAATTTTCATCAGAACGCCAACTGGTCATATCATTAACATGCGTCCCTCGTCAAAGGGATTGGTGTGGCGATGATGGATGAAGGAGGTGACGGTAGGCGGTGGTCGTGTGCAGTTGTGGATGGGGTGGCACACGCATGTCCATCTCGGCGCATTTCGGTCGGATATACCTACATCTGTATTTATTTATAATACATGCTCCACGTCCTATCTCCCCGTCCCAACCTACATTGACACACAAATCTCCATGGATATAAACCCTGAATTGTTGATGAGGGCAATAAAAATAATCCAAGGAAAGAAAAGTTCTCATCTTTACCTACCGCGTCTGCCTCCAGGAAATTCAGGAAGGTATGTTAAAGCTGACATGATCGTATTTAATGTAGGAATATAGCGAAAAAAATATTCACACAGATTATAGCCCCGTTGAATAGCACCCGCCGCAACTAATCCATATGAAAGTGTACCTATTGTGCCGAGTTGCCGAGTTTACGACGCCATACTGCCAACTGCTCATCCGAGTACCGTTGCCTCCACTGCATATATACAGCCGGAGTCGACCGAGAACCTTGCCAGTCTGAACTGACACTCGAACTGTGCTCATCATATTTTTGCTGTCGTTGTCACCAGTTTAAAATCGAACGTCGTGAGCATCATATTCTATCACACATTAATTCGCAAACAATATAAATATATCTGGGAAAAATAGCCCATTGGGCTCCAATACCCCTCGGCTATCAGTCATAGCTTACACCCAACAAGCATGCATTGTATATCATCAGTATATTTTTAGAACTAAATTAACCATAATGTTATCTAGTACGGTTGACTGTAGTTCTCTCATGTAAGAAATACACAGGAAGTTGGGCAAGGTCAGCTTTTGCCAAGGCTTTAATTGATGGGAAAATTTTGCTTCTAATGTCTGCACTTTGCTTCATAGTCTTCGGCATTGCTATTTTATTTTTCGATGATCTGAATATGAACAATCAGATCCTTCTTGCCAATGATGTGCTCGATGGGACATGTACATGTACCAATATATTTTGTACACATCTGATCAGATTTTAAATTAATGGCTTCAACATATTTACCTTCATGGAAAATGGCTTGGTATATGTCAACGATGAATGCAAGTTCCCGGATTATATGTACATGACATCTCCCACCAATTGAACATTTTTTTTATGTTTGAAGTAGAACTTACAAATCAATATACTAATGTACATTTATGATCTATCTTAATTCATTCTGTCTCAGAAGAAAACAGTTTGTGTCAGGAAGGCCTTTTTCCAAGCTAATTTTGTTATATACTTAGATCCAATAATTTCCTAAAATTTCTTGAACTATATCTTAATTGCAACCATGTTTGTTCCTCAAACCTGAGATATGTACATGTATAACACATTTTCATTTGAGAGTCCAGACATTCCACCATACATGTGAACAAATTGTACTCAACACAGAATAATTGAATTCACACTACCAGATAGTTCACTAGCTTTTAGTTTGAGACCCAATTCTACAGCATCAGTACTGTTACTATCAGTTGCAGTTACCAGTAAAACTTAAACAATTAAAACCAGTAAAGAAATTGGTCTGTTGAATAACACAAAAAATATGGTACGGGGATTTGAATGAGTTACATTTAACTATTAAACAGTATTGAAAGTAAAGAAACTTACATGATACCAACAAAACGTCCCAACACAAACTGATAGATTCCCTATTCTGCTGGGTTATTGCACAATGCAGACTTTTAATAGGTTGATGTAGGACATTTCACCACAACTAGGCAATTTGACCTGAATCTGAAGCCTGGTGTAGTCTGTGATGAAATGTTTCAATCAGTTTACATGTATCTATGACAATATACTGAATTGTGTGTATTGAAGATGGCAAGTTGGTAATAGCAGTCTAGATAAACACACACCAAATGACTGAAAATTAGCATTTCCTATTTCATATAACCCAAACCACTGTACAGCATTTTTCAATCATAACTTGTTCAATGTACATGAAGAGTTCTTTTAAGCATTGCAGCCCAATACTCAGGCAATCAAACTTTACTAACTTCATAAAGTCTGTGACAAAGGTAATGTGCGAATGGCGGATTCAATTATAGGTCAACTGCCAGATATATCAATGAACTAAAATTACAAGGGCTAGCTATAATACTATGACATATGGTGCTAGCGACATCAAATCTACATCAAACTGCAATTTGACCTTGAAAAAAAGGTCAAGGTCGGTCATTTTCAATAGGCTTCTGACTCTTCACCATATGCATACGTGGTATGAATTTACAATACCTGGCTATAATCGTTCTTGAGATATCGTGTACACGGACGGACAGACAGACGGACAGATGGACGACGCTGACGACGACAATACCCTTCGGGCAAAATTTGCCCGAGGGGTAAAAAACTGGGTAATAAAATGATCTGACTACTCAAGCACGATTTAGACATACCGTTCAGTTTTTCCTCAGCACAGTGAAACTTGTTGATCCCGTCACCAGTTTCTACAGCATTGTATTTCAATTTACCTCACTCGGCAAAGAGGGCGCAAGAAGGGACTATTTTTCGTACCATTTGATAATTCTTGAGGCTCTATATGATGCTTCCACTTGCGATCTCTTTTTCAATTCCCCATAGGACGATACTGCTCCCGGCCCCCCATGAAGACCGTATACTGTGCCAAGGGGGAAATGCGAGAGTTGCTGTTGCCGTTGGAGACTATTTGTGCAAACCGGAATGGCAATTTTCTAAATACGGAGTTACAAATTAAGAGCCCTTATTGCGATTGTCTGCCCGTCCAGTATGTTGACCTATTCACCAGTTGTTAAGGCTGCCGCGTAAGCGTGCAGCCTTATTGCATTGGCTTGGTCTCATGGGGGCTAAAATCGCTTTGTCCGCGAGAAAACAAAGCAGAGTTGGGGCTTACGGTCACAGGGCCAAATGTGGAGAAGACTTTGAACTGGAAATTCGTTATAATTTAACGGTGATTAGAACTAGCGAAACTGCGCTTTTCTTCATCGAAATACACTCTGTTGACGCCGATTGTGGGATAATGGCGACCAAATCTCGGATCAACGAGATATTGCGGTACTTCGATAAAATCGAAATCTCCCATGATACTTAGCGCGGTAATCAAGGGTTCTGAAAATGGCGGCGGGATTTCGTCTTTGAAAGGTCCAGCTCGATAATTGTTGTTTGTTTTTTTTGCCGTTCACGGAATAAAATGAGCGAGACAGAGGAAGTAAAGGGCCAGGAAAGTTGGCAAATATGTATTTAATCCATACGAGCGCAGAACGGTATGCCACATTCCTTTTGAAGCTGGCATCTGTTCCGGATCGGGCGGCCAAACTTTTTGCGACAGCAACTTTCGGTTCGAGAGCTAATCCTGGTCCAGCCAGTTGAAAAATGAATTGAGGGAGTTTTATCAACATAAAAAAAAAATAGAGCTATGTATCTCTTCATAATATCCAAGAATAATATGAAGCGATTCTTGATCGTTATTTGCTGAACGGAAGAGTCTGTCACGATGTGTTTTCATTCATGTTGTAGTTGTAATTTAAGTCGTCAAAACATCGTTCGCTCTTGTATATGTACCTCGACGGAAGATGACATTTCTGCCCATACATATCCTGATATTTCAGAGGTCTCATTAATGAAAATTTACTAGCATATCAGCGAATTTCAGGATATAAAAATGATCAGGAAAATAATACATAGAAATTAACAGTTGACTGTACACCAAAGTCAAGTCGTCGTCTAATTAGCTATAATTAGCTAATAAACGCTGAATTGAACTATGAATTAAGGGACAATGACTTTATTGTTTTTACCCCTCGGCAATTTTGACCTGGGGTATTGTCGCCATGAACGTACGTCCGTCCGTTACAGAATTATAGGCAAAACCGCTCTAGATACGGTACCGTGACCAAATTTTGGGAACTTATTTATCTAAGTATAAGTCAGACACCTATCGAAAATGGCTCCACTCGGCCAATATTTTACAGAGTTATGCCCCTTTACAGATTAATAATTTCTTATTTTGTGATACGTGCTTGATCAACTATATCTGCAGAACTGTTTAATACAGCTATTACATTTTGGAAACTTATTTATATAGTTGTATTCTAGAATTCAACAGAAAATTAGTCATCTAAGCTCTTATTTTACAGAGTGCACTATTATCTGATTTTGTGATACACACTTGAATGTAACCAGTTATACCTATATAATTAACCGTGTTTGTACAGCTAGCAAATTATGATGAAACTTTTTCATGTATTTGTATTCTAAATGCCTATAAAATATTGGTCGTCTCGGCCCATATTTTAAGGAGTTAGGCCCATTTTCGGATCTAATTATCTCTGATTTTGTGATATATAAGTTGAGTGTACAAGTCATATCTGCAGGCCCGTGTTCGGTACATCTACTAAATTTTGGAAACTTATTTATCTAGTTGTATTCTAGAAGCATACAAAAAATTCAGTGTCTCGGCTCTTAGTTTATGGAGTTATGCCCCTTTCCGGGTGTAATAATCTTGGATATGCCTAAATGTATTAACCTGTTATATCTGAAGAACTGTGTTCGGTACAGCTACCAAATTATTTATCTCCTCGTACGTGTAGAAGCCTACAGAAAAATTATGCCCCTTTTGTGATATTTGCTTGAATGTTACCGTAGCTGTTAAATCTGCAGAATAATGATATGCTGTAAAAAGTACAATCCTGAATGATTAGTAAATGTAGCCCAGGCCTGATCCAGGCTGTTTTTGAGCTCATTATGATGAGTTTGGGCCCCCCCCCCAAAAAAAATAAAACAAAAAACAAATCCCCTCTCTGAACAGGCTGAAACCAATACTAATGCAAGTACTTTTGCCAAATATGAATTAGATATCCGGCTGTATTTAGACCATTTAGTACTCCCACAGCTTCCATAGGCTTCGACAGTCCCACATCATGGCCTATTTCATTATAACTTATCACACTCTGCACCATGTATAGGTGCCCAAACTAAAAGTCTAGATCAGGCCCTGTAACCATAATATATTGCACTTTCTCAGCATATTTCTCAATTGCTCGGGGGAAGCCGAGGGGTTTTGCGAGTCTCATCCTCATGTTAATTTCCTGCTTTTGAAGGATTGTGCACACGTTGACTGACCGGACGATTTACAAAAAATCTGTTAATCCACTCTTAACTCGATGGGTATTTTTCACTGCTGCTGCAAGACAAAATCACATGGTGCTATGTTTCCACAATGCTATTCGTTTGCTTATGTTTAGGAATACATAAATATCAATATGTTGCATACCACATGCAACAGTTTCACCAGAAAAGGAAAAATGTTTGGTTCGTTTTTATATCTGCCAGTGTGAAACTGTTGTTGTTGCAAATAACCAGAAAAACTTGGAGAAAAAAATATTTTATTCATTTTTATAGCAGACAACAGCAACCTGGAACTGCAGGTCACACTTATTTGATAATATGCAAAACCAGTGAATATTTCAATAGGGAAGATGCTTAAAAACATTTGTGAACTTTGTCAATGGTACAAAAGGTCCTATTTTAGGTCAAGATTTTCTTTAAAATTTGAGTTCAGTACCATGTTTATCATTTCATAATATCCAGTTTTTATAAAATATTATTACACATCATCCATGTAACCATTATTTAAGCAATACATTGCATAGGGTGCTCGAATCGTATGACAAAACTTTCCTCAACTTGAACTGCAGCGATACATTCATTATGTTTTTCCTCTATAACTGTCCCCCGAAGGGCTAAAGGGGGGAATATAGTATTGGGGTCCGTTCGTGTTTAGTTTAGTTTAAACATGTTTTATTGCCTTACATAGTTGCAATGGGATTGGGAACAAGTTCATAATAACGTGTCCACACTCCAGATCATCGTAAGAATAGGTCTCAGCTCCTCAGAGCTTGTCGTAAGAGACGACTAACTGGGGCACCCATGGAGAATAGGACCCTTCTTGTGTGGTTTCCGGGTGTGAAGAGGAATAGGAACCAAACATCGTGATATGACTGAAATAGGGTTGAAAGCGACGTTAAATCATATTCACTCACTCGCTCACCGCGAGATCTCTCTTGGGCTTGTTTTTAACGGTGATCCGCTAGACTGCGACAGTAACTTTTGAAAACCTGAACGGATCCTTTCAAATTTTGTATGTGGTTAACTTGCCACAGGATCTCACTCGAGATTACTTTCCATGCTGAGTACTGAATGTTAAGGTTCCAAGCCAAATCAGTAGTTTCAATGTCGGTGGACTTCAAACGCTCTGCTTTTCATTAAAAGTTTCTCTGAACCACCAAATTAGTTTTAATTATTAAAGTATTGTACTTTGTACGTTTTTGCCTGTTATGACTGACAAAGATAAATAAAGCATTATACATAACACAGCACTATACACATGACCCAATTTTGTGAAATAGGAAAAACTATGTATTTCTGCAGATTACACTCAAATATCAAAGCCATAAAATGCTTATCGAGTCTGATGGGTATTGTCAGATTTCTTTTCCAGCAGTATCGGAGTCCGCCAAGGGGAAAATTTGTCTCCATTTCTCTTTAGTATATATCTAAATGATCTTGAGGAGTTTTTGGCAAATGCTGGTGCCCATGGTATTGAAGTCGATACGAGAAATGCACACATCTACTTGAAGCTATTTATTTTACTTTATGCAGACGACACGGTGTTATTAGCAGATTCACCTAGGGAAATGAAAACAACGTTGAATATTTTTTCAAAATTTTGTCAAACTTGGAAGCTAACGGTTAACCGGTCAAAAAGAAAAATAATAATATTTGGAAAAGGTAGAAGGCCGAAAACTAGGTTTTACTTTGACGGCAATATTCTTGAGATAGCTGATGGTATACCTTTTAGAAAAAATGGGAAATTCTTTACGACACGAAAGCAATTGGTTACCCAGGCAACTAAGGCTATGTTTGGAGTTTTTAAAAGAATTAGAAATATTGATTTACCTATTGATTGTCAAGTAAAATTGTTTGATGAAATGATAAAACCCATTCTGTTATACTCCAGCGAGATATGGGGATATGAAAATATCGATGATATTGAGAGGATACACTTGTTATTTTTGAAAAATATATTAGGAATTAAGAAGAGTACCCAAGTGTTATAGTGTATGGAGAGTTAGGTAGGACTCCTATGTCAGTGGACATCTCGGTACGTATGATTGCCTTTTGGGCTAAAATCATTACAGGAAAAAGTCAAAAGTATACAAATTTAGTTTATCACGCCTTAAGGTTAATTTGTGGTGAGGACTCTTTGTGGTTGAAAAAGATAGCAGAAATATTAAATAATTGTGGATTGAGCTATGTATGGGAGTCTCAGCAATTTTGCAGTGTGAAGTGGCTTGTTTCAACAGTAAGACAAATATTAACAGACCAGCATCTTCAAAACTGGCATGAAAGAATATCTACTTTATCAAAAACATAATTTTATAAAATTGTCAAAATAAATACTGCATTTGAAAATTATCTTATTATCTTACCACCTCGGTTGAGAAAAAGCATGATCAAATTTAGAACTTTCAATCATAGACTTCCGATTGAAACAGGCCGCTGGACTGGGACCCCACGTCAAAACAGATTATGTACATTATGCGATTCAGCAGAGGTTGGGGAAGAATATCATATTTTATTCCACTGTACTCGTCTAACTGAGATAAGAAATCGATATTTACCTAAATATTACTGCAAATATCCTAATGAAGAGAAGACGAAAAATCTGTTTAATAATCCATCAACACAGGTATTAGTCGGTTTAAGTAAGTTTATCCAGCAAGCCCTTGCTTTGACAACTGCATTTGGCGAAACATAACAAGTAATGTGTAATCTTAACTGATTACCAGCTTGATGAATCGACACTATTGTCTGTCTGAAATAACTTTATTATTGTTTACTCTAGAAAAGCATCTGTATACAACTTGAAACTCTGTTCACCATTGACTGTATGTACATTCCCCCCTTATACCAGAGATTCTGGTCTGGATGAAATAAAAGTATCTAAAAGAGGTCACTTTATGTCACGTGAAAAGTAGGACTTGGGAAATGGCTGCAGATCTGGTTGAATCTTAATCTGTTTGATCATTACCGTCAATGTATTGATGGCCAATCAATTAAAAGTTATACTATGGGATCATCTTATCCTTGATTATTGCAAAACTGAATGAGTGGAGTACGAATATAGAGATTGTCACTACGAGAGGTTGATTGCCTCATTTTTACACGGGTTTATAAAACGCATATTAAACGAGTTTTAGCCATTTCCCTAAACAAGGGCGTTGCTACCCATGGTGCATGTGGTGCGAACGCACCCCCCTTTTTGCCCGTAGATTGGAAATACGGATATTATGCAAGATATCAAACCCCAGTTTAGCATTAAAATACGCTAAAATGCAGGAAATAATGCGTCAAAATTTAAAATTTCCGGCGGGGGCATGCCCCCGGACCCCTTAATTTACAGTTCACGAAACACAGAGATCAGCCATCAATTACCGGAGAATCACAATATTAAGTGCAGAAATGCAACGAGCAGTGGATATCCAAGAGAACCAACGCATGTACAAAAAACACAGTTCCTGTTCGGACTGATTTGTCATTATATTGATGTGGTGATAGATGACACAAATTTAGCCACTGCAGATCGTACCTCCTGTTTCACAAAAACAAATGAAAGTCTCCCTGGGTATCCAAGAAGGATAGGTTGATCACTGACTATGTCGTATGATGCGACCTTGTTCCTAACGAAGCTAGGTGTGCTTATAAATGCGAAACAAACGTGAAAATAGAACCATAAATCTGCAAACATTATGTTAAGATTTATATCTGGGAAAACGCTTAGAACGCATCTCGGCCGATCTAGGACCCCGGAGCTTCCGGGGCCTAGGCGGCCCCTGGACCCCTGCCTATTGGGCTGTGATAGTCGACCCCCCCTATGAACTTTCGCTAGATCCGTCTTTGGAAATTGAAAACATTCGCACCCCCCCTTTTGAAATCCTAGTGACGCCCCTGCTAAAGATTACATAAAACGGTTGAGATATGTACATTATTGCAGATTGGTTTCTATTGTAAAAAGTCAAGTTTGTGAAGATTTGCGTCTACATAAGGCAATTTTGGCAACTGTGCGGTCGTCTCGCTTGTCACTTTGAAATGACAGTGTTTTATTATTGGGCACATTGATCTCGGCCTGAATAAATAAACTGCTAGCGTAATATCCGAAATTTAGTAGTCATTCATCGTCCATTAAAATTACCCACGTCCATAATCCGAATGTTTCATTCATTAAGCAAGAAGTGAACAATTTGATCAATAAAGATATCACATTTCCTATCATTACAGAACCACTCGCCAGTAATCGTTTGTCAGGTCATGTCTACATGGACAGCTACAATACAGAACCACTCGTCAGTAATCATTTGTCAGGTCATATCTACATGGACAGCTACAATACAGAACCACTCGCCAGTAATCATTTGCCAGGTCATGTCTACATGGACAGCTACAATACAGAACCACTCGCCAGTAATCATTTGTCAGGTCATGTCTACATGGATAGCTACAATACAGAACCACTCGCCAGTAATCATTTGTCAGGTCATGTCTACATGGACAGCTACAATACAGAACCACTCGCCAGTAATCGTTTGTCAGGACATGTCTACATGGACAGCTACAATACAGAACCACTCGCCAGTAATCATTTGTCAGGTCATGTCTACATGGACAGCTACAATACAGAACCACTCGCCAGTAATCATTTGTCAGGGCATGATGTCTACATGAACAGCTACAATAAAAGCGTGGCTGAGATACAGATCACCGCAGGGATCACTTTTCCTTCTTGTGAATTTTTCAGACATATACGGTCAGTACATTTGTCTGTGGAGTGATATGACTTCTTGTCAGTACGCTTGCATCGATTGTTTTCAAATTATCCTGCACTCTTATAAAAGATTGGGTCAAATTGACAAAAGAACTTTCGTCCCCACAACATTGGGTATAAGTGCCGTATCCAATGTTATTAGGTCGAAAATTATAGGTTCGAGACTTTGACCCACGACTATTGAGTCGACAGATGCAGTCAGCAGTCACGACTGCAACCCTGTATTCTTGGTTACACCAGAAGTTGATGAAAACTAGAAGTATGTAATGATGTTTTCAGTATCATCGACGGCATGTTACCCGTTTTATCGTATCCAGTTGAAAACATTGCCTCCTAGCGGGAACTGGCGAACTGCCAGGGGAGACAATTTTGGAAGGTCAGGAAACGACTTCTACAGCCGCGAATGCAACTACAGCGTCCCGAGTCAAACCGCTAAAGGTGACGCAATGAATCATGGGAGTTTTATGAGAGACCGTGACACTGCATATTACTGAAAATTATCAAAATCGCCTATGTTAACTCCTCGTGGCGATATTGGGTGGATGTATTTGTACTTCCATGCAAACAAAATATCTGTTGACTGCTAGTTACGAACACTGGTAACAATAATAATTAATTAATATATCCCTTCAGGTTTATCCAGAAAGTCTATTCATATGCAAATAAAGCACTCCGCTAAATTGTCAGGTGCGGCATTCTATGGATATTCGTTCTTCTTACACTTCTGATGCAATCCTCCCGTCATCAAAAATATTTGTTCAACGAAATGATACATTTATTTAATGAAACCAGAGAACAGAATTGGGGAAGCCGAACTGAATGAACTTATCGTCACGAGCGCAACAGCTTTCTTGTTTCGTTTTCTCTCTGGGTCAAGCCGTTACATATAATGGGGCTTGTGCTTCTAAATCTGGTAGCCAATCATTTGCCTTTGTTAGTAAAATTCCTGACAGTCCTTGTAAGGCACGCCTGCGTATCACGCGATATTTCTGTAGTATTTTGAACTTCGGTTGGAAGAAAATCGAATGTTCATTGGTCGCCAGTGTTGGTTACGTCATATAATGACCTCCCACGCTTACCGCGGAAAATTGAAGCTTATGACGAGTGGGTCAAAATATTCCTTTGAATTCGACCTGATTCAAACTTGTTGTTGATATATTGTGTAAACATAAAGCCATTCGTATCACCAAATGTCTGTAGTTCGGACGGACATGATAGATTATGGATTTTGGGATTTTAGATGCACAATGAAAGAAAAAAGACATATATGGTAATATCCTGCTCACCCGTTAGGGGGCCATCAGAGGTCAAACAAATAAATGAACTTCCCGCGTTATCTCCCAGAGTTTATAAGGTACCGTAGACCTGGGTCCCCAGAATAAATGAACTACGGCCATGCTCGATTGTAATTCAATAAACGATTTATTGCCCATTTTGCGATATTGAACTAATCTGTAAAAAAGACAACAGGAGTCGAAAGTACAGGTAGACCTTCGTTGGGCAGAAGTTTGGATAATCTAACGAAAAAATGCTGACTCCGATGTCAGCACAACCGGTTTTCTGGGTCACCGTAGCGTACGGCCAGACTGCGTGCGCCAGATAATTTCCATGATTCCTCAGTCCAAATTTAGGTAATTCAGCTGCCGACAATTGCCGATTAATAACGACTGCAAGCCGATCGGCGCACAGTGGAAAAATTGGATTCTGTATTGCGCAGATTCCACATCATACGTCACATGAAGCGTTATAGGCAGGCTGGTGGTGCCATTGCAGTCTACATAGTGTAAGTGATCCTTACATACTTCTAGTTTTCATCAACTTCTGGTTACACAAAATATTGGACCAAAAATTATGTGTCGAATACCCCTTGACTTAAACGTAGTGGTTCGCAGCGACCACTTAATTTTGACAGTGTGCCAAATGCCCGGATGTACCCCAATACCTAACTCAACGCCCGGATGTACCCCAATACCTAACTCTACTTTCGTATACGCGCTTATGTTGGGGACAATTATGGAGGAATCTTTTCTGATTGAATATTGATCTATTAAATTGAAAATTCCAGTTTCCAAACTGTTAGATTAATTTTTCAATCTACAGTAGATTCGTTTTGTTCTTTTTGAATGTAAAAGTTTGGAAATCGCATCAAAAGTTTGACATTTCAATCTCAGAAGATTGGAATTTGGGACAAGCACTTAGTGACATACTATTGTGTGTTTAAATACCAAAAGCCATAGGGAAGTAGAACAATAAACAAGCATAATCATACACCTATACTGGCACCATGGCGGTCGGCGGTCAACGTTCTTGAGATTGCAAGGATATCTTGAGACAAAAGTGATCCATCTAAATCATTCAAGACAGTGCGTAGAACTAGCCCACACAGACATACACCCTGACTTGAGAGCTCTTTATTTAATGACGGAAAACTTTAGAGATTTTTAATCGAAATTCTCAAACCATAGATTTACTTTGTCATACAGTATACTTTCTTGTCTCAATGTGCCGATGAGACGTTAACAGTTAAGATAACCTCTAAAACGCACTGACGTCCTACAAAAACCATTTTATTGTAGATATTAAAGTAGAGGAAAAACACTGCAATGACAAACAAAATAAAACGTTGTTACAGAATTGTCAAACGAAATAGCTCCAAATACACTTAATCAACGATATTCTTTCATGGATATTTAGTTCTTAAATTTACTGTACGTGTCAAAAGCAAGTATAAATGGATTGAAACTAAATACCAGACAGCTACGATAAGAGAGGAATGTAACTCAACGACGCCCCTACAAGTCCTTCTACAAGTTCCATAATTAACCCCGCCATGATTTACGAAATACTTTCCTAAATATGGATCAATATAACATAGCAGGATGGCAAATGTGCGCGCATTCCTACGTGAAATTACGGTGGCTAAGATTATCCTCATCACATGCGCTACACTAAGCAGATTGGTGAAAAAATAGTGGGATAAGAAATATGATCAAACTTTACTGACAATACTCTAAACTACGATCTAAAGTATAATCGCTGCATTTAGAAACAATAACGATATAACAAATTATGCAGAGATAGCCAAGTGTGTGTCTAACGAAAGGAATCACTTTCCCGTGAAAACGCACATGTTACGTATGGAGGATTTGAGAAACTGGCCATCACTCACAAAGTTCAGTTGGAAATTGGTAATTGTCTTCATTGTCAGGTTCTTAACATATTGTTTTCAACAAATATAAAAGCTTCTACTCACTCGCTGAGGGTATTGTTACGAAATGAAAAGTATCGAAACGGATAGACAAGTGTGGAGCGTCCTGCTGGTGCACTTTCTCTGGGTAGATACTTCATGTAGGAGGATATTGTCCGAGTCTTTGTGTCGCTTAAAAGGCTCAAGTCTAGACACATTGTTGTCCCCAGACTTGGCTATTGTATGCATTGTCTCGTGATTCTTACATGGAGTATGAACCGTTCTCTGAATCACATACTTTTTAACCTCCAAAACACAAGAGCTCCAAACACACATAAATCGAAAGTGAAACGAAACCTATTTCGGTGAAGCAGAACACTCCTCGTCTGATGTCTGTTAAGACATCGCACATTTAAGGTAATACAAATAAAGTCGGTCATTTGTGCTCCAAACTAATAGAAAATAGAAAATGTTCGAAAGTTCACTCTGTCTTGGGATAATCACAATATTCATCTTACTCAAGAGTCCGACATCAAAAACACAAGTTCGGTGATCGGGCGGAGATACACGGTAGGTTTACCATCTTTAATAACTCGCACAGTAGCCTTTCTCACTTTCACTGACTTCGCTCCAATTTCTTACTTTGTTGTCATTTCCTGGAATAAGGTTAACGACGATTCCAATGAGCCATTCACTTCGACGAGCCACCTTCTCTTCAAGAAGGATCACATCATCTTTCCTGATGTTTGGCCTGTCTTCGTGCCATTTACGTCTGGTCTGAAGAGTACGAAGATACCCATAGCGCCATCTGTCGCAGAATGTGTCTGCCAGAGCTTGCACGCGTCTCCATTGTGCTTTTTAAAAGTCCTTAATGTTCCACTCAGACGAGGGTTCTGTGACATGGTCTGTTTTTAGTGTGAGGAGTGTAGACGGAGACGGTCTTATAGTAGGTCTGCCATCTTATGGAACTCTTGCTTTCCTCGAATCTTACGACATTTAACGCATTTGTGAAGAACTGTTGAAATCCAGCGTTTACCGCAAGTGATCCAAAGTCCAGCAGCTCTCACAGCACCCTCTGTCAAGTGCCGTCCATGGTGCTGGATACTCTCGTGATGGTGACGAACTAGGAGAACGCTGATGAGCTGACGTGCACGGAGAATTATGGGATATTTCTCATTGTCAGACAAGTCGCAGTGAGTCAATCTGCCACCGACTCTTGGAAGACCGGTGGTGTCCAAAATAGGGTTCAATTCAGCAGAGGACTAGTTTTTGGTAGAGGCCTGTTAGAATGAAGACATTCGAGCTCCTCTTCAAAGACTTCATCTTGAACCGATTTGATAATGAAGTTCTCTGCCTCCTTATGAAGTTAAACCGCTTTTGCTTTGGTTCCTAAATACAATCCGTTGCATCTACTGGTTTGCTGGAAGCTACTCGCAATATGTTTCAGGGTTGCGATCTCAAACAATTGTTCGCAGCCGATGGGTTTGATGCGCGCTACGTTGGTTTCAAATACTTCATCGTCGTCTTCTGGATCTACTAGAGGGCAGTGAGAGCCGTTGTCTCGGCTCTGGATAAGCAAACTCTGTGGACCTGAAAGCCAAGCGCTTTCGCTGATCTGTTCCCGCTGGTGGCGTGATCTGCAGGGTTTTCATCAGTAGAGACCGGCTGGGTGAATCTACGGACAACAAACCGTAGGGAATGGTTGCAAATAGAGCCCAGGACTATCTTACCGTCTGTGTAAAATTGCAGTGTGTCAAGTCCGACTGGTCACATATGGTCTCCCCTATCTCAACGGCGAGAACGGCCGCGCAGAGTTCAGGGTGAGGGATTGTGTGACCGTGGATAGGGACGACTTTTGCTTTGTCCTAAATGAAGCCTCAGGTTACCGACCTTGGAGTCGGCTACGGTGCCGATTGCTTTCTCGGAAGCATCGGAGTAGATATGAATTTCTTTTCTCATGGCATCACTGATAGACATAGATGAATAGATCCGGGGAATATTGATCTCGTGCAGTGAGTTTCGAGACTCTCCATGCGTCTCACCGGGAAAGATTTTCCGCTGGTAGGGGTTCGTCCCAGTCGAAGGTTGTAGACATCGATTCTAGCAGGATAATTTTACCTTTAATCATCACGGGGGTGGCAAATCCAAGAGGGTTATACAGGCTGTTCACAGTTGATAGGATACCAAGTTTGGTGAAGGGCCTTTCTTTTTCAGAGACTTTCGCTTTGAAGGTTCCAGACAAGTCCCAGACTCCTTTGTAAAGGTGGAGTGTCCATGTAGATATCCAAATCGTTGAGGTTACTGGCCCTGTCGTCGACTGGAAATGCGTCCATGAATCTAGTGCAGCTCGATGCTATTTTATGAAGCTTGAGTTCCCCTCTAACTGGAGAGCTTCCTGGGTGCGCTTGACAAGATCCGTGGCCTCATCCGGTGTTGGGAAGGATGCGAGGCCATCATCCACATAGAAGTTTCTGTTGACGTCCTCTGTCGCATGGGTGCCAAATTCGACCTCCCCCATCTGGACTACCTTTCTCAGTCGGTAAATTGCGATAGCTGGTGATGGACACACAAACACGTGGACACACATCCTGTATTCAATGAAGTCCTTAACTGGATCATTGTCACAGCACCATAGGAACCGTAGAAAATATCAACGAAACAAAGCGGAAATACTAGCGTTATATCCGTACGGAAACACAAACTTTATATCGACATGAGATCATGCATTCTAGACTCATAATTAGTACAGCTATAAGTTGAAAGTTAACTTAAATATAGCGCAGGGAGCAGTCAGTGTCATTTTATGATTAGGATAATATTGAAATTATTTAATTATTAAGTGGGTATTTCGTTACACAAACGTCAAATCCGACATCTGATAGCCAACCTTCGTTCGTCATACAAAAACTATGAAGATCTTGCTGGATGTTCACACGGCCGTAACCCTTGATTAAATGAAATTACACATTAGATTACGAGACGGCAAAGATCCTTCACGCTACGACAGTACCTCCTCAGTGTGTGATAATAATCACTGAAGCTGAGAAAATTTGAGCGAAACGATCCATGGTATAACCTTGTCGAATCAGTTTCCGCAAAAATGTGGTGTGACTTGGATTTGAAATCGTCGTGGTTTACACAGATTTTATAGTACAAGGCGAGACATGTATATGCAATATGTAGTCCCAGGATATTACTCTCCAGGAAGGGATAGCTAACACGGTCACAATTAATTGTAATAATTTATCGTGTCGTAGATTCGATGTGAGAGTAAGTTCTTTTCATTTTTATAGATGTATAGGTCTAATTATAATGTCCTACTTGAACTAGACACAGCCAGAAAAATCGTGTTGGCCCAACACCGTTTTAGGTGTTGAGGGGTGGTCAACACCAAAAAGTGGCATTGAGAAATGGGGGTGACCAATGCAAACAATGCAAACTGGTGTCGAGGCATTTTCAACACCAAATAATGGTGTTGGTCAACACCAATAAAGGGTGTTGGGGACTTATGGTGTTGTTTCTAAGTTCAGCACCATTTATTGGTGTTCAGCTCAACACCACTTTTTGGTGTTAATCAACACCATTTTCCTGGCTGTGTACTTGAAAAGGCCTTCTCAGGCACATTTGTATACATAGACATACTTAACGTGTCATGGTTTCCCCTATCAGTGTGAGTGCTCTCATTTTCTTAACTTCATAGCAACTTATGCTACACAGTCCGAAAAAAATGGTGTTGGTCCAACACCTTTTTGGTGTTGAGGTCTGGTCGGTACCACAAAGTGGTGTTGATAAATGGTGCTGACCAATGGCAGCACGAAAAATGGTGCTGAGGCCAGTTCAAACACCAGATAATGGTGTAGGCTAACACCAATAAAGGGTTAACTTATAACAATTTGTTGGTGTTTAGTTCGGCACCTTTTTGATGATGATCAACGCCATTTTCCTGACTGTGTGGTTAGTTTTCTTTAAATCATATGAAAGTTCTTTGAAATGATCGATTTGCTAGGAATTTCTGTATATATTCACATTCATAGGAGAACCGATATAAATCTGCGAGGTGCGTGCGCAATTAGTACCCGTTGGACGATACGTATACGCTGTTGGTATATGGTATTGTCAAATTTAACGCAGGTTTTCATAGAAATTCAAAATGATTCCAGAAATAAATATTCCATAAATGATATCCCTGATATGTAGTAGAACTGAAGAAGGCTTGATCAGATCAGCATGCTATGATCTAGAGCAAACAAAACAACGAAAAACAACGTGACATCTTACATGACAGACATGAGTAGTTGAAATCGACAGATAAATATCCAGGTGCTACTGTTCCTGAGTTTCTTACCAATATGTTTAGAAATTCATACGTCAACTTATCGTGTATCTAAATATCAACCTGTGTGGACTTTTCCTAAAAATCCCACTATGGATGCGCTACTGGTAAAGTTTACATGTGCTCGACTTAATAGGTTTCTGCTCGTGAAGTTGTCTGTAATTGTACATATGCTCGACTTAACAGCTGTCTGCTCGTGAAGATTTCAACGTAGGAACGGAGAGTATTGGATATATTCGCCACATCTCGTCATTTTGCACAGAACCAAGGAAGTTTCACCGCGATCGACATGGAGGCAGTTATCGAAGCCAAATGGACCGAAGAGCCGTCATATGTGCGTCGCCGAAGCCTGAGGGAGCGCAACTACCCTCTGCCTATTTAGGAAGAAGATAATCTGGTAAACATCCACCATCGTAACATCGCCCCAACGACAAGAACAAAGATTTGGCCGCCGCATGTACAGTGGTTATGCCAGATTTATCGTAGTAATTGTGCATGTATTATGATATGTTCAAATTCCCAGTGCTGCTTGTTTTGACAAAGCTATTGCCGATATTCCATTTCATGTCCTTAAATATCAAGTATTGTAAAACATTAATGTACCCAGTTATTTGTGAGAAACAGTTATATAATTTCAGTCTTTAAGGTTCCAATTGCATGGTTGTATAACTACACTGGATTTGTACTTTACGAATCCCTAGTCTGGTATGTATGTTTTGGTTTGGAGACAGTTAACCAATTTCATTGTCATAACTGTACTGAGAACGTGATGGGTCAGCATTCCGGCAGGACGGTATAAAAGTGAATGTTTGGAGATATTACGTGAAGCTGGTTCGAAATGCATATATAGTAAAAACTACATCCTCAGAATTTTTAGTTGTGCTGTTCTCCATTTCAAATTCAGAGAAAACCACTGGCCGGACCGAAGTCTTCTGAGGGTTTATGTTATTTAACCCGGGAATATCGACGTCCCATACAAGCCCACTTTCAGTCGGCACACGAAAAATTACATGAAGATTTTTGTTTTGTTTTCCTTTAGATTTTTGTGTCATAGCTTTCAGATCGTGTATTTAACTAATGGTATCACCAGATTATCACAACCGCCAAAAATGTGTATCCATGCGATGTTGCCTCCATAAATGTCTGTAACGGCGGTGATGGCGGGTAGCACAACCGTGTTTCCCCAGTGGTTATTGGAGATATTGGAATGTTTGGAAGTTCGAAATATACAACTGGCATTCTAAGTTTCAATAAGGCCAAGATCAGGAGATCAAAGTGTTCTTCTTGTAAACAAAAGACTCGTGATGCGAACCACATCAGACAATAATCACACGTGGTAAACATGATTGACAGTTATAGGACAGCTTTGAGCATATTATTGAGCTTCGCTCGAGTCTTAGCGATCTCGAACTGTTTGTTTGTCGATTCGTGTTCGCCTGTACTAGAACTGTTCAATTGCTGATGAACTGTCGTGGAAAACCGTTCAACCTGTCTCCCGAAACACCTCCTTGTAACTTGAATACTCTGTTACTCCCATCCTGTCATGATGGTCTTCCAATAGTAACCAGTAACACATCCCGTCCTTACAAGTTTGTAAAAATGTTGGAATGTCGGTATAACCTATGAAAACAAATGAGCATAAGTCATTGCGTTATACCCATATCAGCGATACCCCAAAGAGTCAAAATCTTAGTTAAAAATCAGCAAATTTCCAGATCTCGTTAGTAAATGGCAGGTTCACTACCGTTTGTGAATACATGCGAGAGCCTCTATGAGATTTGTGGTATACATAGTCTAGCAATATTAATTGGAGGAAAGGCACACAATCATGTCAAAATGCGGAGAATTTCTCATAAAAATAATTGAAATGATTCAATTTATTCCAGGCCAGTGCCTTTGTACTAAGGCCAACATTTCATATTCTTCCTTAGTCTAATATATTGATGCATCTCATCTGAGTAGAGGGGCTTACTGAACTAACATGGGCAAAGACAATGAGTAATAGGGCCGAATGGATCAAATGAACCAGCAAGAAAATATTAAACATATACAGCGTAATCCATGTTGTTTTAATATCATCGAATATTTGATACTTCATTGGTAGAGGAGTGGAATAGATTTATAGTCATCACAAGTCAAGTGTCTTAACCCTATCTGTCTTAGGCGATTTGGGATCAGTTCAGGCCTTTGGGGCCATGTCACCCCTCCCCGATAAATATTTTTCTCACTCCTTGTGCTAGGAGGCTGGAACTTACCACACTATATCCTTGACTCAAGCCCTAATAGAAAATGTAAAAAATCCCAGATGGCGGCCATGATCGGTCATTTTCAAAAATCGCATTTTTGGACGAATTTTAAGTCAGATTTTTCGGATCATTTTTGTATGTGTTGTCTTCACAAAGACTGCATGATAAATTTGTAAATAATAATCTGATGTTAAATAAATATATTTTACCTCCTTTTCCTCGTAGAAAAGCAGGAATTTTGAAGAAAAAATGCCGAAGATATTCACTATTCTGGTACACCACATGGTCACCGTTTTGAATTTTCCCATGATCCTCTGCTCGAGGTATGCAAATAGGCTAAAAATGACCCCAATATGGTAACCTACGAAGTCACGAAGTGTCAGCTCACAACTTTTTGTCATTCCGGAGATAAGGTCCCGTGCATAGACTTAATCGAAAAGACTTAATTCAGACACACTGATAAAATACTGGTAAGATTTGTATAGATTTCTAAGCCGTTTGTCATGCCGTCCATATGCTGAGAAATGTTACCCTAGGAGAACAGCCCTCCAGTATCTGAGAAATACTTTTCAAATATATTTGACTCAAATTACAAACGTGCATAAAATTTAAAAGAAAGCAAGATAATGTCCAGGAAAAGAAAAAAATGGTGTCCTGGAAAAAGTTCTCCATTGATGACAGCAAAACATCTTGGTGTTTTCTCTAAGTAAAATCTGTATCGCTGACAATGAATTTCTAAGTCGTTTTCTACAGAATAATGTTTCTCTCCCACTGTATTTTTGATCCGATTCTTCATTTAAACACCATGGCTATGAAAAACATATGAACTTCAAAGGTATCGTTCATTAATATTAAATTACTTGGGCGAAAATTGACAAGTTCGCAATAAATGTAATAGAACGTATTTGTAATTCGAACCCCTTGGCGAACTTGAGGGGAATTAAAAACGAGGTCATATATGACAAATGATTGACCACGTTATGTTGGTATGGTACAATAGATGTGGAACATTCTTCATCAAATGTGATAAGGGTATCTCCACTTGAATCGAATCAGCAAAGGCCTGTGGTCATATTTGTACAATAATAGCAGTCCAAGAACTGACCCCAGTTCAGCCACACTAGGAGTCGAAGAACTGACTCCCAGGTTCAGCCATACAAGGGGTTCAATAACTGACCCCTGTGCAATCCCACCATTGGCTTCAAGTTCGTTCGATATATTGTCACTAAACTGTACAAACTGTTCGATCCAACAAATAGTTATTAAACCACGACAATTTAGTATCCATTATGCCCAAGCATTTAAGCTCATATAATGGCGTAATCGAAAGAAAATCGATAGGATAAAATTTGCTGCAATCACTGCTGCAATCAGTGGAAATTACTCTTCAATTATCTCCTGAAAAAATCTTGCATGCTAGTATCCTCACGTAGATTTTCGTGATGTGGAATGACACTGTTTACCTGGAAATTCTTTATAGACCTCGTCATCAATAAAGAATTTTCGCGTTCAGAACCAAAATATGTTGTTCATCAGACATTAAACCCCAAAATCCAAGGTGGCATAAATTAAAAACATACCGGTATATCAATAATAGTTAATTTCTTGCAAGAGATTCAGACAAGCGCACCTGTTCAGCTGTTCAGCTGTTCAGCTTGCTCTTAACAAGTAATCTTTTCGATAACGATCTACATTATACCTCATGTAAATTCCTCCTATTTTCATTGGATGAAAATGTATCAGATTTCCTTCTGCGAGGTTTATCTTGCGACACCGCTGAACATAAAAATGTTCCACAACAGAGCGTTAGACATGATAAGTGTTGCACACAGTTGTTGCACTCGGAGTCAAGAGTTGTGTTCCATTGCGATCGCAAAACATTTCTCGGACGAGACAATGGCCAGCATTTTAAATTCTATTAAGGCTTCGTTGAAAGAAATATAGTTATGATCCAAGACGCTTGTATATGTGACTGGAATAAATTTCATACCCAATAAAAATGTATGTCACAACACCAAGGAATGGGTGAAAAGGAGGGGGTCCTTCTCATTTTTAGGGACAAAAACGTCGAAGTTGATCGTACGACGGCACTTGTCTCAACGACCAACCAAACAACACCAATGATTGGAGCTGTCAACTACTTGTAAATTCCCCAGTAACAGAGCACAAACTATCAAGTCTTGACTGATTTTCACTGTAGGGTACAATAGAGGTGATGTTTCTCCATTCACTCTCATATGTCATGGTATGAAAAAAGCAATATTAGCTGATATCAATGTACAATTTTCTGAAATGCTACCAATTTCACTTGTGTCAGTTGACCATTATTTTTTAACAGTTTTTATCTTATTTCATCTACTTTTCACGCCAAGGTTGAAGTGGTTGGTGTTCTTCTTATGGACTTGTCCAAGGCAGGATCGCATATGTAAGCTACTTGGTATTCGTGATGACAACCACTTAAATTTTAATCTGCATATATTCGACATATGTAAGAAGGCAGTTCACCAGCTTAATATCATTTGATTCAGTAGACCATTTAAGTTTTATATTTGTCTACATGTACTAGGATGTGTATTTTATAGGTTATTATCTTAACAGTTGTATAGGTTATTATCTTAACGTGTTTTAATTACTCCTCGAGTTGCAGCACTGTACTAGTATTGACAGTACTCACATGATCAAAAAAATACAAGAGAGAGAAGAGAAGAAGCTGTTAATGGTTATTCACTTACATATGTTCAAAATATATTTCATTTTGAAGATTAAAGTTATATGGGTGGCGAGTATATTTTTACTGCACCCCGGATGAAAACAGAAAGACATAACAAGCACATTTTTATCTGGAACGATCTCATCCTGCTTTCAGAAAAAAACTCTTAAATAGTTTAAATGTTTGATAAAAAGCCCAATTGTAAATGTAGTTTATGCCATCTGTCTGTCTGAGTATCAATTACATGGACATACACGCCATGTCGAGTTGATGAAAACCATTGACTAAATACGTGTATAGTCCTTAACTTCATTGTCATTCGCCGAGATTGACTTCAACCTGACATCCTCTAATTACACAGCTTGTTTTCGTCAGGATAATTGATTAAACAACATGAAAAGTAAATTAATAGATTGGAACTAATTAAGGTACCAATGAGTCCGAATGTTCGTACCGAGTTTAAGTGCTCTGCCTATATTTGTATCCTGATCTATCTCCTACCAAAGAAGTATCACATATTACTAAACTTGAAGAAAGTCCCATTGTAGTTTGAGGAGACTAATAATTAGGATGGCAACGATTAGTTATATTCCGTTTATTGGATTTAGCACTTGGAGCTTTACTATTACATCGAAGAGGATCATGGTTGGAATGATCAAATGACCACCCTTGTGATAACTTTGCACTCAGCACAAGCGATAAAACAGATCGCTGGCACTTTCTCTGTATTGATTCTTGCTACAGTCCACATAATTGATATACTGGCCACAATAACTAGTCACGTACGCCTTTTTAAGATACTCGGCTATTTGTGGGTGAGCTGATTTGCACGAAAGCGTCTTTAGTGCGAGGTTAATAAGAATTGAAGATCACTCGGATGTACTGATGAACTCAGTGGCTTGAATAGCTAAAGAAGTTTATGATGAACATTATTTACAACCTGTACGCATTAATCGCAGTAATTGTAGCAAACACGGATTTATTTGTTTCTTCCGAAGACAAGAAATGATAAGCACTCCGCGAACTCGTAACACAACTGCGATCAGATTTTGACGAGAGTTGTTGGCTTCATTTGAAAATTTGTCTCTATTTAAATCTATATCGTGTCCTATCTTTAGACAAATAACAATATCTTAGAGCAAATAATAGGAAACATGCGTATGGATGAATGACATTGTAAGTATTTTGATTCAAGATTGTCCACATGAACACCTACGATAAAAGCGTGGCTGGGATACAAATTTTCATAGCGATCAGTTTTGATTCTTGTGATGTTTTAAAAAAAGAAATGCATCTGCCTGTGAGGTCATAAGACTTCTTGTCAGTACGCCGGCATCTTTTCCACCACCCTTGTTATGTTGCGTTTAATTGTTTCTACGTTCGCTTATTATCCCCGGTAGTAAAGCGGTGGACGTGACTGATTGGTGCAATACTCTTCAATGAATGATCTAACATCATCCTTTAGCTATGAACTGTGCTGAATTGTGTCTGTGGTCTTATTCCCCAGATCCGAACGTTTCTTTGGAAGAAATTTCTCTTCATAACTTTTTCTAAGCTAATAGTGTGATCGAAGCATAATTTGATGTCAGTCGATTTTCTGACGGCGATACTAGCCGAGAGTAGAATGAATACCTATCGATAGGCATGTTCGAGCATCTCCCGAGCTAGCGTATCTAATTTCACTTAAGCCGGTGCTAGGGGCCGTGTGGATACTTCATAGGTTCCACATGAACAGCTGCAATAAAAGCGCGGCTGAGATACTAAGGCTACGTCCAAAAATCCACCGTATTCTCGGGTCTGAATGTTAGGTGCCGAGGGATGCTCTCCTGTAGAGCCATATTGTCGCTTTTTAGTCGCCAGACGTCGTCAATTTTTCCCACCTCTTGCATATCGCTCCAATTCATATCGAATTATATCATACGGATTAATAATACTGATCAGCGATTCGAATTTGATGTTTTTGAAACGCCATGATGTCTTTCTAACATCATTGAAAACTGTTGACCGCTTCTCTCTTGCAGGAAATTCACCTAGTTGTATGTATACTATGAGTTATTCTTTTAATTTGGTGCTAATGCTACTATATGAATTAGGTCTTTGGATTATGGACGAGGACATTCTTTGATGGACGACGGTTGAATACTGAATGACGGTCCAGATCTATTAACCATGTTAATCACACGTTGAGAGATTTGAGAAAAGATGACTGAACTCCATCCTCCCATCATATAAACTATAAGGATATGATTGTCTTGAGTGAGGAGGAGATGATCTAGTCAATTATTGTGTTAAAGATGACTGAACTCCACCCTGCCATCATATAAACTATAAGGATATGATTGTCTTGAGTGAGGAGGAGATGATCTAGTCAATTATTGTGTTAAAGATGACTGAACTCCATCCTCCCATCATATAAACTATAAGGATATGATTGTCTTGAGTGAGGAGGAGATGATCTAGTCAATTATTGTGTTAAAGATGACTGAACTCCACCCTGCCATCATATAAACTATAAGGATATGATTGTCTTGAGTGAGGAGGAGGAGATGATCTAGTCAATTATTGTGTTAAGCTTGCTAATCGTTCTGGTGTAACTATATTATATACATACTAGCCTTGTCGTTGTCCACTTATGTGCGACATCGGCGTATCGCCCCAGGGGAGTACCTAAATCATTTTCCTCAGTTCCTATGTGACTGTCGATGTCATTAGAGCAGGTTTTTTGCAGGTGTTTTCACATCTAGACCAGTGGTGTTGGCTCGATCAGTTTAATTAGTCTTAAGGATCACCCAGTGTCTGGGCGAAGGTCGCTTGCTGATAAACACATATATTCCTTCCACGTCTTCGGCCGCGTATTCCTTGGCGAAAGGAAATATTTCCAGCATTGTCCGTGATGCAAGAAACTAGGCTTTGTTGAAATTGGTATGATATTTTACATGCCTGCTTGGAATTTGGACTAAGAATAATTTGCCGTACGATGATTGACTACTTAATGCTTGATCATGAAATTTGTGTTTGTGATTTCGCCTATACCCATCCGTCAATGGGAATAATTCTTCATGATCTCACACGCCTTACTGCCTCTCAGCTCCTCCCATTGGTGTGAATGCGATTATCAAATAGCCAATTCACCTTCGATCTAAAGCATAGAATTACAAGCGTCTGGTCCGTCATTCATAATTCAGCCGTCGTCCATTAGAGAATATCTAAGCTCAGCACAATCAATGATCAATTGCTTTACAATCAGTGATAATCCAGTGTGCAAAATATGCCTGCACGACATTAAAGGCAAAATATTGGATGACGGAATGAAACACCTCTTAAGCCCCGAGGGTCCTACATGTGTCCTTCATCGGCTCCACTGTAAATCTCTTATAACTAGTTAGAGTGCAATCAAGCTTAACACTATGGATATGTGTTTCTCTGGTAACCAAACTCATATAGCTCATGTCTAGTTACATCATCTTCATATTACGCCGTCAAGCATGGCTTTGGTGCTGAGTTTAATCACGATATCGAAGATAAATTTGGGTTTAAATATGATGAACTCTATGTAACAAAATCTTGCCCATAACTCAGGATATTTACAGTTTATTTAAACGCTTCTAATCCAAGTTTCTCCAAGTTGGTGACAAATAAAATATTGCTGGCAAAATACGATCGTATCTCTACCTTTTTGTCATGACATGTCAAATAATTCCCCTCTCACGGGTCTTAGGGTATTTGTGATGGCATGTCAAATAATTCCCCTCTCACGGGTCTTAGGGTATTTGACATGTGCATGATGCTCATATAAGAAGACACCCAAAACGCGAATGAAATAGAATATACTTTAATAAACGTGATAATAAATATACCATGTTCGATCTCGACGTCAAGTTTATTGGTGTATTGTGAAATGATGCAAAAATACCACAGGGGGTTGCTAGAATGTTTGTATCGAATTTATCTTAATTGGGGCCATCAATATCTCGGATAGCACCACGATCGTACGATGTTCGCACGTGGCAAAAGCGATAAAACCACGTTGATGTCACGTTCTATTCATTGATTCTTACCAATAAACAGTGGACGATTAATATAGCTAATATATTGATATCAATAACTGGACACGTACGCCCTTAGATTGTAAAGCAGCTTTCTTCTTCAGAATCACAAACTATTGTACGCCCATAGTTGAAGGCCCCGAATAGGCAAAACTGTCGGTGTAAAGAAGGTTCCTGTAGCAAATTCCAATAATATACGGGAATTTAATAATGTGTGAGGCGAGCCTATGATAATCAAAAATAAATACTTTTTCCGCACATCCCATCACATGTAGTATGAATACAAATCACACAAAATTCACGTTCCTCGCTGCTAAATGGATTGCAACGTATCTTTTTGGGTATGATATGCTGAACTCTAGGGCGCAAATATCGATATATACAGAGCTGAGACCCTCGGTACTGATTCCTCCTTCCTGGTATTAATTTCGAAATGACCGATGATTTTTATCTCTATCATTCATTTCATTTTGCAATACATGTTTTGAGATCATAACCAAAGAAGTTTAGCTGACGAAACCGGTCATAATGGCTCAATTAATTTGATAGCTTTAGTATATTTTAACCCTAGGGAGACTGTCTCTTTCCAAAAAGTACTATATTTAGGACTATCTTCCAATTAATTCAACGAACAAATTATCAGAGCGATATCAGATACATTTGAAATGTAATCAGTGGGAAGGAAAGGATGAGGTATAATATGGATGCAAGCTGTCATTAAAAGTTACCCAATCGATATAAAATCGGACAGGATGACGGAATATGTTAAACTGTTTGCGTTATCTTAGGCATGGAGTATTGTTTTTCTCTGTCTCCTTGGCTGTAACGTCCAAGATAAACCGAGGACAAATGGCAGTGAGGACCAATGATTCTCTGAAGGGAGGGACAGTTCGCGTGATGGTAGGTGCCAGCCAAGTCCTGGTCAAGTCATAATCCGATTAATTCAGTACATATTTTGTGGGAACTATCCGCCTGTGCAGTGACCTAGGTCAGGTACTCGGCCCGCTGTGTAGCCGTGATTATTTAGAGTTACATATCTTCCAGGCACAATTTTGCTGCCTGTACAATAGCTTTCCTCGAGGATATACCTAGACAATTGAATTGCGAAAAGCGTAATTAGAATATCGGTATTTTATATCCAAATAAAAACTATCATGAACCCCTGAATTCCTTGGATTAGTTTTAATGAGAACGACAACTGGTCATGTCATTAACGTGCGTTCATCGTCAAAGGAAAGTAACAAGAAGTACGGTATTTGACTTCTTAAGTGATGAAATTCTATCAATAATAGCAAAATATTTGTTGTTTGAGACTGGTAGGTGCCATGGGAGCTCGTGGCGATGAGTTCGAATCTCACTGATGAGTTATTTACTCTTCCTATCTAAAAATCATTTCATAAAAAAGATTGTTGGTAACGATTTATAATAGTTGGAGACCGGATGAACAATCATACGACAAGTTAAAGCAGAATATATTTACAGGTCAGATAGAATGTGAAATATATTTTCCTTAAATTTTAAACCGTTATTTAATTTGAATGTATGTGTTCTTAACTAAACAAGCCGAATTATCAGAGCAACATTCGCTGGCATATTATATTCCCCTGTTGCAGAGAGGGTGAGCGAGGGTGGAATGGCGCTGGAGTAAGGCGAGTAATATTTTATCAGTTAAAAATAGAATAAGGTAATAATGTACTAGTTGGACATCTATTGGCCTAATTGGCGCCCCGAAACACCCCGCGTTTGGGTTATGGATGAGGATATTCTTTAATGGATGACGGCTGAATAGTGAATGACGGACCAGACGCTTGTAATTTATCAATTTCACTATTTGCTTTTCCGGATTAATCGTTTTGAATTTGTTTTATTTGTCCGTCGGTTGGGATCGTGGACGTATTCCCCTGGGCCATTTCCTATTACTTTGACATAACCGATCGTCGAAGGAATCGTATCGGTCGGTACATTTTTAATACCGGTCGGTCTTGCTTTTTGTATCGGTCGATATCGATCGGTAATTAGTGTGACCCGATTGGTGTAGGGGTGATGGATGAAGAAAGGGCGGCGGTGCTTAAGGTGGTGGTAGTCCGATGCAGCTATTTCTTATTTCTGAACAATGAAACGGAAATAGATATATGGAGTGTCCAGTTGCCGTTATGGAATTGGAAAACATAGTGACGGTTTGTATTGACCGATAAAGGTCAGTGGAAGGTACTCCTAACTATTCCTAATGATTTTCAAGAAACAAAAATAGGTTAACCGGTTTATACCTATCTAAGGTACCTGTTACAAGCGTCTAGTCCGTCATTAAATATTTGGCCGTCGTCCATCAAAGAATCTCCACGGAGAATTGTACGCCGAGGATAACTGGTATCCATTTCAATTCTATGTGTCTGTTTTCCTGACATCATTGACAATTGTTGGTCGCTTCTCTCTCGAACAAACATAGATTGTACGGTATATAAAAGTATTTTTGTTTAGACCTACATGAATTGTTGGTCCTAAAGATGTCCTATCAAGTTTGTTTCCCCAGTGTTGTCATTGAATTCGTTTAATATCGACGGGGGCCTGTTCAAAACAAGGAGACTGGTCTAGTGAAGGAGTGTCGTTGATACAGATTAAACGCAACATTAAAAGGGTAGTGGAAAACGATGCCGGCGTACTGACAGGAAGTCATATGACCCCAGGAAGTCATATGACCCCAGGGACAAAAGTAGTATACATAGAGTAAAACGGAAGGATAGCGCGTCACTGCGCATGCGCGAAGTGAATTTTTGGGTTGCCATAGGGGGGGTTCGCATGTAAAACGGAAGGATAGCGCGTCACTGCGCATGCGCGAAGTGAATTTTTGGGTTGCCATAGGGGGGGTTCGCATACGTGAGTTAATTTTTTTTTAATGTGAGTGGGTGGGTTTAAAATGGCGGACGTTTGACGTCCGCCATTTTGAACCCACCCACTCACTCGGTTGCACTGATTGACCTGGGATGTGAGTGGGTGGGTTTAAAATGGCGGACTTTCTTTGTCCGCCATTTTGAACCCACCCACTCACGGGGGTGATTGAGTGCTATGTGAGTGGGTGGGTTTAAAATGGCGGACGTTTGACGTCCGCCATTTTGAACCCACCCACTCACTCGGTTGCACTGATTGACCTGGGATGTGAGTGGGTGGGTTTAAAATGGCGGACTTTCTGGGTCCGCCATTTTGAACCCACCCACTCACCGGGGTGATTGAGTGGGTGGGTTCAAAATGGTGGCCGTTTATTTTCTCTGGGACGTTGAAAGTCCGCCATTTTGAACCCGCCCACTCACTCGGGTGCACTGATTTGACCTGGGAAGTGAGTGGGTGGGTTTAAAATGGCGGACTTTCTGGGTCCGCCATTTTGAACCCACCCACTCACGGGGAAAACGTATAAAAGCAGTCGATTTTTAGGGCAAGGGGTGTATTCAATTGCACTACTTTGTCGAACACTCTGACTTACCTGACCTGACCAGCCAGCCTGCCTGTGTCATGTCTGGCGGTGATTCGGTCTCGGGAAAAAGCTTCCTTGCCCAATGCCTACGGACTTTACCGAAGATACACGGACTTTAACGAAAAGACACGGACGTACACGAAAAGACGCGAAGGTGAACGCCATTGTGGGAAACCTCCCACAGACAGGTCAGTACATGCATTTCTATGTTGTTCACGCATAATAAAAGGATTGATCTGTAATCTGTGTTGTTGTTGTTGCTCCCTTTTTTGGACTAACCCATCAGAATAGTACGTATCACGGACTATACCCGTAGAGCTACATCTGGTCTATAAAACATGTCCCTCTGGATCCCACACCTACATTTCTACAGAGCCATGGCGGAGATCAAGCCCCATGCGACTCGCATTTTACAGTATGCCACCGTGGTGAATTCATTCACGGGTTACCGAGCAGTGGTCCGGTCCATGTTTGCAGATGGCGACGACAACGAGGGACGACGCCAGATCCTGAACGAGTTCACAGAAGCGGTCCTCCACAGAGTGCACTCGATGGACAGGCGTGCCATCACTCACCACTACTGGACTATGACAGCCATCCTTGATGCTCGCGCTATGGACCAGGAGCGCTCACGCCGGAACCAGCGCCGGCTGGTTGGCCTCATACTAGTCTGTGCTCTATTCACCCTGGCGCTGTGGTATTGACACTATAAATACGAGGGATGAGACAGAGTGTGTGTCATTCTCCCTTCGACATTTAGAGGAAGCATGTCATCACTCCAAGCCATCCTGACGCTTACACCCAATGTGAAGTTATACGTGTATGATGCTAAAGTGACCCTGGTCGAAGATTGTGGAAATATTTGCTTTGAGCACGCTGAGACTCTATCGGATAGGGTGACACTAGAGCGTGATGGCTGGACTAAGTTTCAACGGGTGTTGAGCGGAGAGTTAGACGGACACCTGATCCACCTGGACAAGGCCAACTACGTATACCATACTGCGCTCTACCCACGGGTGGGACGCTACCAAGAGCCGGCTCGAAGTTTCCTCCTAACTCCCTCTCTGTGGTCAGCCTTGGAGAAAATAGGCCCTCTGGTGGACCAGTTATTTATACCCGACGATCGATCACCCCACCAATTGGCATGGGCTCGTGCTATCGAACACGCACTAGATGAACCTAATGAAAAAAAAGCGGATGGAGAAAATACTATATGTATAGAATGCGCAGAGGCTGGAATGACAGTGTCACCTGATGAAGCCACCCACACACACATGACGGGCCAGAACGATGAAGAAGAAGAAAAAATCCGTGATGAAGCCGCGGGGCCAATGGCTGAACCCCATGAACAACTACATGAACCCGACGACGATGCCATTGATTACCCCGCTAGACTCAGTCAGCCCAATGACATGACCACCTGATCCTTTGATCTCACGGGGTTCTCCCTATAAATACGAGAGACAGTGAAATCTGGTACCATTCACGTACTGACCATGACGGAGCATATAGTACTGGCGTATTTCAGCTTGACCCCGAGGTTTTCCTGCACGTGTATGCGGATAAGGTCGATATCATGGAGGAGGTGGTGGGAGACACGGACCCTACACAACCGTGCCCGGCTCACATTCGTCTGTCCCAGGAGGGCTGGACCAAATTCAAACGGGTGTTGTCTGGTGAACTGGACGGCGACCTCATCCACTTGTGTCACGATGTGTACATCCGACGCGGCCATTTCTTTGCTCAATTGGCTCGGCTAGATGGAGGTACAGTGCATTTTACCCTTCACCCTGATCTATGGTCTGCATTGGAAGATGCCGTGGTGGATGTGGATGAAGTGCTTATCAAGCGGTCATCAGACGAGTTGGACTGGTCATTGACCATGGCCACTGTGGAAGTCCACGAAGAAAATCAGAAAGAAACTCAGGCCCAAGATATACCCGTTATAAATAAACGATAGAGCCAGGGTCCATCATCATTTTGTCACCATGAAGCGCTGGGAGAAGGTGTTGGATAACTTATACTACAGTCCCGACAGTCCGGCAGCCTATAGTGCATTGTCGGCTCTCTATCGAGCGGCCAAACCCCAGGGGTACAACGTGCCCAAGTCCGAGATTGGTTAAGAAGACAAGACACCTATACCTTACATCGATCTGTCCGTCGCCATTTTCTACGGAACCGGGTCATCGTGGGAGGAATAGATGCCCAGTGGCAAGCGGATTTGGTGGATATGAGCGCCTTTGCCAAACACAACGATGAGAATCGGTATATCTTGACGTGCATCGATATCCTATCCAAGTATGCGTGGGTGGTACCCATCCGGACGAAAACGGGGGCAAATCTCATAGCGGCGTTCAAAGACATCTTCAAGACCGGGCGCAAACCTTTGTATTTGCAAACCGACGAAGGCACGGAATTCCTCAACAGACCGTTCCAAGCCTTTCTCAAGAAACAGAAGGTGTTTTTCTTCCATACGTACAACGAGACCAAGGCTTCCGTGGTGGAGAGGTTCAACAGGACATTCAAAGGCCGCATGTATAAATATTTCACCTATAAGAATACAAGGCGGTACATCGATGTTCTCCCGAAACTGGTGAGGGGTTACAATCGAGCCTATCATCGAAGTATAGAGAGAGCCCCCATTACCGTGACCCAACGCAATGAAGCCCAAGTCCGGCGTGTCTTGTACTCCAGGCCATCGCAGCGAACGACGAAGGCGGTGTACAAGGTCGGGGACCCTGTACGGATCAGTAAAGTCAAGGGCAAGTTCGAGAAAAGTTACTTGCCCAACTGGAGCGATGAGCACTTCCTGATTAAACGGCGCCTACCCCGACAGCGGCGAGTCTATGAACTGGAAGATCTCCAAGGGGAAACGTTGCTGGGGACGTTTTACGACACGGAATTACAGCCTGTTGTAAAAACACAGCAAGATTACTACACGGTGGAGCAGATTTTGAAAACGGAACGTCGACGTGGCAAACTGTTTCATTTCGTAAAATGGCAAGGCTGGCCCAGTTCCTTCAATTCCTGGGTCGCGGCCAACCAGGTGAAACGACTATAAAACCAGACACCACTGCCGTCCTCCTTCATTCCACGTCCGACCACAGTGCTATGGACCAACAGCAGCTGCCTCTGAAGACAGCGTCTCGCAAAACGCGCAAAGCGCAAGTGGTCTTTGGGGTGCTATTGCTAACCCTGCTGAGTGTGTTGTACGGAGGTGTGTTTTACGACGTAGCCTATGTCAGCACGTTACTTAACCAACTGAGAACACCAGGCACCAGCGAAACGGGTCTACAGAGAGCACCAGTCGTATCGAGCCCAGTCACCACCACCACCACCACCACCACACCCCGCGTACAAGCCACGTCGAGCTCTACACCTACACCAAGTACACCTACTACGTCTCAAGACCCACCGGATTTCATCCCTCACAGTGAACCGACCACCCACGTTGTACCACCCCCAGCACCATCTCTGAACGTGAACAGACAACGACGACCGACGTTGTACCCACCACCACTCCAGTTCACTCGTACGAAATTTACAAGAGCGTGTTACCACGACAACGGATACACCTCAAACCATGGACCCTCGGTGGCAGCATCCCTTCACTTGCGTCATCGCAGGACCGACGGGCTCCGGCAAAACGCACTTCGTCAGTAAGCTCCTTCAACACGCCGACAGCATGATCACTCCACCCATTGCCCGAGTCGTGTGGTGTTACGGAGAATGGCAGGAAGCGTATGCAGCAATGCCCCACATCACGTTCGTGGAAGGCCTACCCAACCTGGCCGATTTGGAACCCGACACCTTGGTGGTTCTGGATGATCTCATGGCGGAGACGTATGCACGGGTCACCCAACTCTTTACCAAAGGCAGCCATCATCGACGGCTCAGCATCATCTACATTGTGCAGAATCTGTTCAGTAAAAACAAAGAACATCGGAATATCAGCTTAAATGCCCACTACCTGGTGGTCTTCAAAACCCGAGAGATACCACTCAACTGCTGCACCTGGCGAGACAGATGTTTCCCGGCCGCACACCGTTTGCGTTGGAAGCCTTCAAAGATGCCACAACCCCTCAGCACGGGTATATGCTCTTCGACCTCAAGCAAGCCACTCCCGACTACCTTCGACTACGGACCGGCATCTTTCCCGGAGAGACCCACCACGTGTACATGCAAAAATAATGTAAACACACCCATAGTGGCGCCTCCAGCTGGGGTCTGTGTGTTTGATGATGGGGAATAATAAAAAGAATGAATACCACAGCAGGGTTGACTTTGTCTGTGAGGTGGATAAAAAGGGCAGCGTTGTGGGTTCTAGCATTAGTTGTACAGGATGTCTGCGCGAGTACGGAAGCACGCTCCCACGCTCCGTGTATTGAAGACGGCCCCACCCGAGTTAGTCCGAACCACTGTACGCGGTGCGGACCCTGACCTTGTACGCTGTCTGTGCGAGATCGGGTACAACCTGTTAAAAGGCAACGTACCACTGACTCCGGCTCAGAAGACCAAGTTGGCCAAGCATAAGACAGGTCTCCGAACCCTAGTCCACAAGCGGGTCCCTCAAACACAAAAGAAAAGGTGTTACAGAAAGGCGGCTTTCTCGGGGCCATCTTAGCACCGTTGGCCGCTTCCGTGTTGGGTCCAGTATTGGGTGGACTCTTCGGCCGACAATGAACCACACGAAAAAAATGGTTCTCGTCGAACCACGGTTCCTGCAAAACCTCCAATCACCCTATCCTGTGCCACCTACGGTGAAGACCATAAACACCCTCGATGGAGAGATGCAACAGATCTTACAGAGACCGGGGTTAAGCGACAGTGAGAAAGTACAACGGTACAATGAGACGCTTCAACGGTACATGACGTTCATGGACCAATACAAAACCCTGTCTACCCCAGCAACAGCACCACCACCACCACCACCACCACCACGTGACAGACCGCTGACCTCAGCACCGCTCCAACAGCCGGGTCAGGTAGCCTCCACAGCCCCACAGTGGGTGGAAGACGAAGTGTTGAAGAGTGTACCTGCCTCGTTCAAGAAACAAGCTGGCCTGGTATTACAACGGATGAAACAGAATCCTAACATGACTTGGAATGATAAAGGCGAACTCCTGGTACAGAATCAGGTGGTTCCCGGCACCCACATGACGGATTTAGTGAATGATCTGATGCGTCAACGCAGATCGCACACCGATCCTCGAGGATGGAAGGTCTTCGCTCAAGGCTTGAAAGACATGCATGTACCACAGGAATTGGTGGGGAACCCCCACCGCTGGGACTTTATGCAGCAAACTCAGCAATCACCGAGTGGCCCACTACCTTCTTGGGAAGCCGAATGGGAACCGGAGTCACCCCCAAAACACCACCACAACGGGCACTTTCTTTTCGCGCCTATAAAAAAACACCCTTGATCAAGACACCCCACATCTCCAGAGCCGTAACACGTAGCAAGTCACCGCGACGAACACGACGCCGCACACAACCGCCCAAGGCCTGGAAGACCTATTAAAACCAACAGCAGCAGCAGGACAGCTCAGTCGCCATGTTTTACCTGACCCTACCCAGTAACAGTTCGCTGGATGTGTTTCCTGACAACACCGTGGCCAAGTACGTCACCCAGTTACCGCAACCGTTACATTTACCTGGCCGGTGGGAATGTGCCCCCGTGGATGTCCAATACCCTTACTCGTGGTACAACGTGCGAGCCAATGAAGTGTGGTACGAGGTCACCTACGAAGGCAAAAACACCCGGCTCACCCTGCCCGAAGGCCAATATGATACCCCCAAAGAGTTCATGGGTGGGCTGTCAAGACTGATGCATGATAAGGCGCTACGGGGGTGACGGATAGTGCAACACGCCTGATAGCCTTGCGCTTCAAGAGAAACGTGTTCTTCGATGTCAACGTACACAACGACAAGGCACAGCTTACCGTCACCGATACCGTGAATGTGAAACTCAGTCCTACACTACAGCAAATGCTGGGTTTCGATCTACAGACGTTCGCTGGTCCCAACTAACACCATGGCGAGATGCCGATGGATATGAAGTCGGGTATGTACGGACTCTACGTCTACTCGGACGTGGTGGACAACCACATCGTGGGCGATATCAACACACCTCTGTTACGGGTGGTCCCCATTAAAAAGACGTATGGCGATCAAGACACCCACAGTTTCAACCATATCATGTACCTGCCCGTACGACATACCGATATCAACACGATCACGGTGGATATAAGAGATGACACGGGACGAGTGGTGGCATTCGAACGAGGAAAAGTGGTGCTGACACTTCATTTTCGACAAGCACGTGCTCCCCACTTTGCATAATGAAAGTAGCTTACGAGTGCGATGCACGCAGCTATGCCGACTATTATGCCCAACAGGCCGGGGGTGGCTTTCCGGTCTTTAGCGGTGCACGCATGCAACGAGGACATGGACTGGGAACATACTCGGCAGCATTGTGAAAACGTTCCTGCCCTTGGTGACGCGTGGGGTGAAAGCAATCGGCAAACAAGCGGTACGCAGTGGACTGCAAGTGGCCGGTGATGTCTTGGGGGGTACGGCACCTCGACAAGCCTTGAAACGACGGGCCAAAGAAGCGGGAGGCGTCTTGGTGGCCAAAGCACAACGCACCGTAGGGAATAAAAGAGCTGCCCCACCGAGATCACGCACCAGTCGACGACCGACCCAGCGACGACGCACATCCAAGAAGACCCGGGATATCTTTTCTTAAAACATGGCCTTAATCCACGCCGAGTCCTGCCCTCCACCAACAGTGAATTTGATTTGTGGACCGTGCCGCCCACACAAACCAGTGTCGAACAAGGATTATGGGTGGAGCATCTCCCGCTCTCCAGCATCAACGAAACCGGGCCCATCGAGTTCACCATCAGTAATGCGGATACGGCCTATGTGGATTTAGCCCATACCTACTTGTATGTGAAAGCCAAGGTGGTCAATGGAGCTGGCACGAGACTCGCTGACCAAGCAACGGTGAGCCCGACGAATCTCTGGCTGCACTCGATGTTTCAGCAGGTGGATATTTTTCTCAGCGACAAACTCATCAGTGACTCCACCAACACGTACCCCTATCGAGCCTACATCGAGACACTGTTGTCGTATGGCCGAGAGGCTAAAAATCTCAGCTGACAACCGCTTTATTCTACAGGGACACGGCCGAGCACATGGACACGGCGGACAATGGGGGATATGACAAACGGAAGGCTTTCACTGCGAACAGTGCCTCGGTGGATATGATGGGTCGACTGCATGCAGACATGTTCATGCAAGACCGGTACCTCTTGAACAAGATCCCCATCAAAACCCGACTGATACGGGCGCCTCCGACCTTCGCCTTGATGGCCACTAACGTAGAGGGGCATGTAGCGGACTATAAGATTGTCATCCAAGACGCAGTCCTGTATGTCCGAAAAGTGAAACCGAATCCAGCCGTTCAATTGGGACACATGAAAGCCTTGGAAACAAACCAGCCCAGTACCCTATCCGACGTGTACAACCAGCTTTTTTGTTCTCTGTGCCTGCTGGAAATAGTGGGCGCCAACAAAGAAAACCTGTTCCTGGGGGAACTACCCAAGCGTGATCTATCCCGGCCTGTGTAGAAATACCAGTTTCAGCGGAGCCTACCCAGAGAATCCGTTTGACTTTAAACATTTCGGCATCAATTTTGTGGCCCTGCATGTGGATGGACAACAGGTGCCAGCCACGGCCTTAACACCGAACTTTGGGCGGAGGAATTTCATTCGAGCCTATCAGAGCCTGCTTACAGCCACCGGTCAAATCAACCAGGACGAAGGGAATATGACCAGTCGGGAGGACTACGCGAACGGATACACGTTGTTCTGTTTCGATCTGACCCCCACCTTAGAGAACGACCATCAGCTGGCCCTGGCTAAGCAAGGCAACTTACGGTTGGAAATCCACTTTGCACGAGCCCTGGCGACCACCGTCAATGTGATCTGCTACGCCGAGTTTGACAACATCATTCAAGTGGACAAGGCGCGCAACGTCCTGTGTGACTTCTCCACCTAACATGGATACAGACCAGATAACCACCGTGCTGGAGAATGACCCGGAGACACGTAGGGTCTTTCAAGGGTGTTCGCCGAGATGTGTTTCCATTAGACCGTATGTATCCTGCTGCTTACGTTCTCAACACGGACCCGATGGATCGACCTGGTGAACACTGGGTGGCCGTGTACTTGAGAGAACAGCAGGGCGAATACTTTGACCCGTACGGCCTGCCACCTCTCCATCCCGATTTAACAGACTTCATGGATCAAGGCACAGAGACGTGGTGTTGGAACAGTCAAACGTTGCAAAGCCTGACCAGTAGCGTGTGCGTACAATATTGCTTGTTTTACCTGTACCATCGATGCCGGGGAATACCCTTATCTACCATCGTACAGATGTTTGACGAGCAAAATTTGCGGCCGAGGACCGCGATGTACTCGTTCCATGACTGGGCCGCCCATCATTTCTCTCAATGTACAAGCCCCGTTCTGGGCTTGAATTATTTCACGTACATACGCCCGCTGTTCTGGGCTTCAGTTAATGACAAGCCCCTTGTTCTGGGCTTCAGTTAATGACAAGCCCCTTGTTCTGGGCTTCAGTTAATGACAAGCCCTTCTTCTGGGCTTGAGTTTTCACGTGGTTGTTCTCACGTTGTTGTTGTTCAATGAATAAAAAAATGAGATCTCACCAAAAAACCCTGTCTTGTGTGTTTTATTCCTAATGCATCAATGCCCAATGTGGAGATTCAGCCAAACTGAAATCAGTGGTGTAGGATGGGGCCAAAATGTAACCCATCAAGTTTAGAATGCAAGAGCACTATAGTAAAAAATAGAGAGCCAATGAAATCAGCCTACAGACCAAGTACGTGTTTTTGGTCTAGGTTTGAGCGGGCATTTCATTGAGGTACGTGTATACGGTGAGTGAAAAGACTCGTCCAACACGTATAGATTATGTTGATGACTATAAGTTCTAGGTAACCCATCAAGGTTAGAATGCAAGAGCACTATAGTAAAAATAGAGAGCCAATGAAATCAGCTTACAGACCAAGTACGTGTTTTTGGTCTAGGTTTGGAGCGGGCATTTCATTGAGGTACGTGTATACGGTGAG
>JAVTVY010031507.1:0-11841 GCA_036873755.1 Hanleya hanleyi | reverse complement strand
ACAATGAACATTACCTTGCGTCTATGTCCCAGCCAAACGATAATTTTCATAAAAAATCTCATCACGATTCGCTCAATTCAAGCGGACGATCTTGCTAAAATACCAGTACATCATCTCTGTGGGTTTTAATCCGACATATAAATCCGAGAAACCCTTTATTTCCATTGTAAATCCAACAGTCCGCTCGCTAAAGTTTCCAACGGAGCCATTTTCTATGCGATAAATTCACTCGGCACTGAAGACCGACATACAGACAGACAGCCGGCCAATCGCTGCGATTGTCTCACAGACTTTCCTACGATGACTTCATTCTCAACTAATCAGCTTCGTGGTATTAACCAACTCAGTCGACCTTGTTTTATCGAACGAATATTCATGACGAGGACATGTCTACTCAATCAAATTCTTCGTTATTTCTTCGTTAGCTGTTAAATCACTCATCATAGGTCGAAAGTGGGGGGAATGGCCTTTGAAATGAGGCCAATATCTCCCACATTCTACCGCGGGAAATGAAATTTCGATGGCGCTGAAAATGGTCCAAGAAACGGCAAATTCTTTGCTGATTTTTTCTCAATTTCCATCACACTGAAGGTACGTCTTCAACAAAATAAACTTCTTATACGTTTATGGTAGGATTCTTAATAAAATTTGAACATATATTGCCGATTATTTCGTTATTGAATGGTGTGAACTATCAATGAGCTTTCACTCGACGCACATTTTACTGTGAGGGGAATTTCTTACGTGGTGGTCAATCTTGGCTTGTTCGGCCAACAAGACTCCATCTGACGCGATCAATAAAGTAATCCCTTTTGAAATATGCCTATGGATCGCGCTAAAACCCGAGACGATCGCGTCGACAGCGACATCGGCCGCTTTTACACGCTGACGCGTTTACAGAAAACAGTCGGGTCGAAACCGCGTGTTCCGAAATTTATAGTCGCGACTCCTTCAATAAACTAGCGCGAGTCAGTCTCGATTACTTCGCGTTCTACTCGCGTTTAGCATCAAGTTTTTTCTGCCTTGTACTGTACCTTTTCTGGTCCGATTTGTAAATCCAATATGGCCAACAGGCGGCCATCTTAGATTTCCCCATGAGGCTTTATCGCGATTTCTTAGGAACTACTGCATGGATCTTTCTCAAATTTGGTACACAGGTTCCTCTTGGATTTTGTTGTGCAAGATACCTTTTCTGTTCCGATTCGAAAAATGCGATATGGCTACCAGGCGGCCATCTTGGATTTCCCCATGAAACTTTGTTATCGGGATTTCTCAGGAACTGCTGCATGGATCTTTCTAAAATTTGGTACACAAGTTTCCCTTTGGGTCCAGTTGTGCAAGATATCTTTTTTGGTCCGATTCGAAAATCCAATATGGCCTCCAGCCGGCCATCTTAAATTTTCCCTTGAAACATTATCGTGAATTCTCAGGAACTAATTCATGGATCTTCCTGAAATTTGGTACACAGGTCCCACATGCGGCCTAGTTGTGCAAGATGCCTTTTTTGGTCCGATTCGAAAATCCAAGTTATTCTTCAAATTAATAAGGTATTCCCGAGTTGTGACGTTGCATCACAAGAGTCGGCGGATCAAACGGTGGGGCATATACCAGATATTGAGTATAGAGAATATCCATACCTTCACCTCCTATATCAAGGAGTTCAGATTATTCCGAATTAAAATGTGTTTTTTTTTCTTCAAATTTTGAAGGGATCGCTACACGAAGGGATGTCACTCGTGACGCAACGTCACAACTCGACAACTGTAGACTACCGGTACTGTGTGATTTGATCCAACAGAGATAATCAGGATTCAGACACTTCCAAAGTTTCAACATTACTGCAGGGACCGGATCCCTTCAGTATCAAGTTCTGTACCGGTACCATCTTACTATTTTAGAGCGTGGTATCTTAAAAGAGATATCTCTGACTAGCCCAGTAAGCAGAACAGAATTAGCATTCGTTCCTAATTTTAAAATCTTAGGTACGTATGTTTCATAGCTCATGCCAAATTGTCAAGAGATTTGTCTTCGCTTCCAGTACCCAATGATGACACGGGCAAAAAAAACAATACTACAAAACGAAGACGAAGGATCCTCCGGACATTCAGTTTCAGACTAACTTTTCTCATTTCACTTTCACTATAACAACCAACATCAAGTACAGTTTCTAGAAATCTTGAAACTCCTGAAACTTACGAAGATAATATCTTAGTGTTTTCCAGTGTCCCTTTTTCGATCTTTTTCGCACAAATTCGAAATTCTGCGAACAAAATTACAAATCAATCGTTTGTTCTTAGTAACAATGGACAAAAAGATCCTCTTGTCATAAGCTTACAATTATCGGACAATGGTGGGCGCCAAGATCCTTCAGGATCTCTCGTTTTAAAATTATTTTGTGCTCTTTGTTCTTCTTTTTTGTTTTTCGCCGCGTAGTGGTACATAGGCTAACCGCCTCACGGATAAAAACAACGCCTGGTCGTGTTGTCCATGGGCAGCATATGATATTCATTGGCTGGGGGAAACAAATAATAATAGTTATTATAACAGAATATTATACCATTTATAGTATGTTATTTCATTTGTTGCAAAATATTCCACCAGCGCGAATATCTGGACCAGACCCAACCACCGAAACATATATCGCCGCTTAGATCTATCAATAAATACGGAAAAGTGAGCTTGTTGTCAATAAATTATATAAGAGTGAGTTATTTTAACCTTATCTGACCAGGGCTTTCTGAAACCTGTCCAGGCCTGCGGGAGGGCCGAAATGCCCCCCCCCCCCCTAATTATTTTTCTTACCCCTTGAGCTAGGGGGCTGAAACTTACAGCCTCTGTACATGTTACTCGGCAAATATATGAAGATTTATTGTTTCGGTGGGAAATTTAAGCCGTACGACGTCGGACATTACAGGTTAATTTTTCTAGATTTCTTCCATTTACCAGGTTACCCCATATTAACCCTACCTGGCCTGGGGGGCGGAAAGTGCCTCCCCCTAGTGAACTTTTCTCTGCTGCTCCGAAACGACAAAACCGAGGAGGCTGAAACTTGGTGACTTTTAAGCTTATCTTATTGGGGTCATTTTAATAACCAGCGGGCAGAGGATCATGGGTAAATTCAAAATGGCGTCCATGTGGTATCCGCGAAAGTCGTGTTTTTCAAACTTTTCGCTCCATTTCTTCGCATTTTCCTTGCCTAAAAGGCCTTAAAATATTTTATTTATGCAAACCTAATTATTCTCTATTTTATTAGATTATTTTCAAGAGAAAAATCTGAAAAATGAAAATTTCGAAAAATCGACCCCAAAAAGACCGAAAAATGACTTCCGAGAAGATTACGTCACTGTGACGTCATCATGGCGGCCATCTTGGATTTTTTACATTTTCCGGTAGAGCTTGAACCCAAGATACTGTGTGGTAAGTTTCAGCGCTCTAGCCTTAGTAGTAGAGAAAATATATATGGGGGGCACTTTCCGCCCCCCCCCCAGACCAGATAGGGTTAAGGCGTTTACTCCTTTAGACGTCCATGATGCTCATCCATTAACATCAGATGAGTTGTATGAGCTAATCTTTCATCACAGCTCCCGAGCTAGCGTATCTAATTCCGTTTAAGCCGGTGCTAGGGACCGTGTGGATACTTCGTAGTCTCCACATGAACATCTACAATAAATCGCGGCTGAGATACTAAGGCCACGTCCGAGGATCCACCTTATTCTCGGGGCTGAATGTTAGGTGTCGACGAATACTTTCCTTTAGAGTCATTTGATTGCTTTTTAGTCGCCAGACGTCAATTTTCCCCACCTCTTGCATATCGCCCCTGGGTCAAGCTCTACCAGAAAATGTGAACAAATCCAACATGGGCGCTTTGATGACGTCAAAGTGACATCATTTTCAAAAAGGTTTTTTTTGGTCGATTTTTCGGTCAGATATTTTTTTTATTTTTCATCTATGCAATTTCTCCGCAAAAACTGCACGATAAATTAGTAAATATTAATGTGATGTACAATGAAATTGTTTTTGCCCACTTTTCATGGCGGAAAAGCAGAAATTTTGAAGAAAGACGACGAAAACACGTGGCCGCCATACTCCGGGTGGTATTCAAATAGGCTCAAAATGACCCCAATATGACAAAATATAAAGTCATGGAGTGTCAGCTCTCAATTTTTTGTCGTTCCGGAGATAGCGCAGAAAGTTTGGTACGGCGGGGGGGGGGGGGGGGGGCATTTTGCCCCCAGGCCTGGTAGGTTTAATAATATTAAAAAAACTTACGTTCTAATGTCCTTTTGTTTGCTTCGATCAGATCGCTGTGATCGAGTGACACCAATTTAAATCATTTGGAACGATGCAAATTGCATTACGAATACAAACTGAACAATTATAATGGGATTAGATTTGAAAGAAGCTGATGTTTCCCAGACTCATTTAATATGCGTCCCACAGTTGTCAAGGCACGTATAATTTGTTGGTGTTGTCTGTCCCTCAACACTGATAACCAATCATGTCAATGCACCGTTTGCCAATAGTTTTGCGAAATTGATTTTCCTTGTTTAGGTCGTTTGTATACTACGTTTAAAAAAAGGTATGTAATTTTAACGGCTGGATACAAGAGGGAAAATATATCTGGGCTGACAAAAGACAGGGCGTGTAGAATTCATCATGGGAGCCCACGACCCATATAACGGGCCTCTCTTGCGTAGAAGTTTGATCAAATGGACTCGGCTGTCTTGCTTTTTTCCCCAATGCTTTAACATCGTCTGCAATTCCATAACTTCTATATAATTTTAAGAAAGCACACCTATTAACCTTATCTGGCCTGGGGGGGCCATTATGGCCCCCCCCCTACCAAACTTTCTCCGCTATATCCGGAACGACAAAAAATGGGGAGCTGAAACTCCGCGACTTTATAGTTTGTCCTATTGGGGTCATTTTGAGCCTATTTGCATGACCCCCCGAGCAGAGGATCATGGGTAAATCCAAGATGGCGGCCACATGGGGTGGCAGAAAAGTGATATTTTTGTCATATTTCTTCAAAATTTCTGCTTTTCCGCGATGAAAAGTGGACAAATACTATTTTATTTCACATCACATTAATATTTACTAATTTATCATGCAGTTTTTGCGGAGAAATTGCAAAAATAAAAAAATCGGAAAATCTGACCGAAAAATCGACCAAAAAATGCCGTTTTTGCAAATGACGTCACTGTGACGTCATCAAAGCGGCCATCTTGGATTTTTTTACATTTTCTGGTAGAGCTTGATCCAAGGGTATAGTGTGATAAGTTTCAGACCCCTAGCTCAAGAGTTAAGAACAATAATTAGGGGCATTTCATTTTAGGCCTGGACAAGTCCCAAAAAGCCCAGGCCAGATAGGGTTAAAAACACTATAATGATCTTGGTTAATTTGAAATTCATGTAGTCCGGGAGCTAAATCGCAAAAGGGGTCTAAATAAGGTTTTCGTTGCACCCCCCGCGTAGATTTAGTCTGACCACTGTTTGTGAACGAGTATCATCTGCTGGTCAGTTCTAGATCTGATGTAGGCATCTACGGTGGTGCCTAAGGTCACAGCATGCATTAATTCATCGCTGTCTGAACAAGACAAAATTAGCTCTAAGATGGGGGTAGGTGTATTGATGAACATATATTATCTTTTTTTATTTTTGCCCTAAACTTTCTGTGACTTCCCATACCTGACCTCTGAATAATGTTCTATTAGATAAAGTAGTCCAAGTTACGCCTTTTACGTTGTTGACGTCATGATGACGTAATGACTTGGAGGGTACATTTTTTATCGATTTGTTTACAGATGAGACGGTTTTTTTTGTTTTACAGTTGCAGAAACTCTTTTTCCTTTCTGCCTGATTTGTGCTCGTGAAAGATAATTGTCTCTTCGTTAATTCTAGAACTGGTGTAAACATCTAATATGCACTTCAGGGATGCAGCTTAAGCATGTTTAACCCTATCTGCCCTGGGCGATTTGGGGTGTATCGCAGCCTGGGGGGGGGGGCGGAAAGTGCCCCCCACTATATATTTTCTCTACCACTAAGGCTAGAGCGCAGATACCACACAGTATCTTGGGTTCAAGCTCTACCAGGAAATGTAAAAAAATCCAAGATGGCCGCCATGATGACGTCACAGTGACGTCATCTTCTCGGAAGCCATTTTTCGGCTTTTTTGGGGTCGATTTTTCGAAATTTAATAGAATAATAAAATAGAAAATAATTAGTTTTGTATAAATAAAATGCTTTCAAGGCCTTTGAGGCAAGGAAAATGTGAAGAAATGGAGCGAAAAGATTGAAAAACACGACTTTCGCGGATACCACATGGCCGCCATTTTGAATTTACCCAGGACCCCAAAAGATAAGATAAGCTTAAAAGTCACCAAGTTTCAGCCTCCTCGGTTTTGTCGTTTCGGAGCAGCAGAGAAAAAGTCCCCCCAGGCCAGGTAGGGTTAACGGCACCAGAGCATCAGAAATATGAAGCCGAAATAGGGGTAGGAATGATTACGTTCTAATATTTTATTTTTTCCCGATCCTAACGCAATGAAATTTAACACATATTGAGTCTGTGTATGGATAGTTTAGATAAAGCAATCCGATTCCGATTATCTTCAATATTGGTGTCACTATGTTGTTATTACTATCATGGAAGTATTTGTTCTCTGGACTTTTTGTTGTAATTTCCAACGGTATATTGTTACCCTGTTATCTTTTATTTGATGTGTGTATTTAAAACCATGATTGCATGGCTTACTTGGAACCGGGTGTTGACGTCTACGGTGATGAGTAAGGTCACATGATGCCTTCTCCCAATGCTCTCTGAGTAACTCAAAAACAAACAAGGAATGGGGGTAGGGGTGAGTATGCTTCGGTATCTTCTTCGCACTTGGGTCCATAGAGCTAAAGTTTTTAACACTTTGTTGTTGGATACTAGCTGAGCAAAACGAGGAATCAAACTTCCAATACTTCTGGAATGAAGTCTCTGTAATGTCTGTTTTGAAATCTAGTGTATATTCTTTATAACATAGAGGACTATTACATCGTCGCTCTGAAATATTTGTATCTAATACCTCCCAAGTCGGTGTTAGGAGCCGTGTGGTCATGTTGTTCAAGATATCCACATGAACACCAACAATAAAAGCGTCGTTGGGATGAAAAACATCACAGGGGTTACTTTTGGTTCTGTTGAGGTTTTTAGAATTAAGCAGTCAGTATATTTGTCTGTGGGGTAATCAGACTTCTTGTCAGTACACGGCATCGTTTTTGACCGCCCTTTTAATGTTGCGTTTAATTGTGGTATGTATTTAATATGTTATACACATGTTAAATTCTGCTCGACTTAGGTTAAGGATTATCATCTAGCTACTAGTGGTCAATTCTTATCCAAGAACGGCTTCACCTAAAGTTACCGCTTGCATTTATTAATCCAGCTTGTGGTCAATTATTAACCAAGAACGGGTCTATATAAAGCTGCCGCTTGCATTTCTTAACTCCATCAGTATCATGTCAAAATTATGGACATCCAGAAAGAAGATGGATTCAACTTTTCTATTCTCACCAATGGTGCGATACTCAATTAGATAGATAATATATTAAAGAGTTTCCGCGTGTATAATCTAAAGACCTAATTCGTATAACATCCACATCAAAGCTAATGTGGATGGAGGATATTGAAAATATGTATCTCATCATTATATTTTAGCCAAATGAATTCCATGTCGTGTCCAGAGTATGTCACGCTTTGAATGCGATGTTCATTTGAACATTATGAGAAAACACATGATATCCAAACAACCCTCAATCTTAATAAATTAATATCCTATCAATGCTCTCCAATCGTACATGTCGCTATATGGAATCTTAAATATTTCAATTGAATTTGGTGTTCTGCGCACCCATACCATGAATATTTAATAGCATTATGACATCATGTTCGCCTCTGGACTAATCCACTTGCATTCGGAGAGAGGAGATAAGGTCACCGTGTCCGTTTACCCTAATGCTTACACCAAAGACCAGTCCATATATCTACCACGTAGTATGGTGCCACAATGTCGGGACCGCGGAAACATGAAAAGACACCCCGCCAGCGCGGCGTCGGTTGACTGAGCCAACCAAAAGTTCTCTATCATTAATGTTCCCTCCAAAGTACTATGAAGCATTCTCAGGATTGGTTGACACTCAAGTTACTGCAAGTCTGTTAGATCTTCCAAGCGACATATCCAAATGGAGGAGCAGATAGGATTTAATTTTAATTAGGTTGAGCAACCTCACACGTTATAGCCAAAATCAAAAATCAAAAGCCGCGCTGTTATTGCAGAGGGCCATGTGAAGAATATGAAGTATCCACACGGCACCTAGCACCGGCTTAAGCGGAATTAGATACGCTAGCTCGGGCGCTGTGATGACGCATCAGCTCAAACAAATAACTCGTTTGGTGTTAATGAATGAGCATCGTGGACATCTGATGGAGTAAAGGTATCAACATGGGGTAAACATGGTAAATGCAAGAATACCATGAAAAACTAACCTGTAATGCCCGACGTCGCACGGCTCAAATTTCCCACCAAAACAATAAACCTACACATATTTGTCGAATGACATGTACAGGGAGCTGGCCTTGGAGACCAACAGTCCACCAAGCAGAAACCTACCATATTCAGGTAATAAATTGGAGCGATATACGGAAAGATGGGGAAAACTGACGACGTCTGGCAACCAAAGGGCCACCATATGGCTCGGCTTCCCATGGCACCTCACATTCAGACCCAAGAATGAACGTAGCCTAAGTACATTGTGTATCTTGGACGCGCTTCTATTGCAGTAGTTCATGTGGAGACTATGAAGTATCTTCACGGCCCCTATACCATCTTAGTTTACCGAGATATCAGACCATCTCAACACGGTCGCCATTTCGATTCTACCCATACTTCATTGCAAAGAAGATTGAGCAAACAGACAATCTCCAGCAATAAAGTCGTTTCTTATTCATTACAATTAATGTTTCCGCACAACTGTGATTGTATCAAAGTTACGTATACCCATGCAAAATTCATTGTATACTAAGTTTTCACAATGTAACTTTGAGTGGACAAGAGACATGAGGAATTCCAACTAACCCCGATTTTTGAGGGGCACTCTCAAGCAAATTTTGTTTTTTTTCTGTTTTATTTCACGCCAGATTATTAGTTTGTCGCCCGCAAAATCGTATTAATTTACTTCTGTACGACACTTGGTTCAAATGAAACCGTTTGAAACACTATCCAGATATAAGCGTAACAATTTATAGAAATAAAGAAAGAAAAAAACAGAACAATGCGCTATAATCAGACACAAACAAAGAAAAAAAAATACAATTTCTAGATTCATGACGTCATATCAACGAAACTAAAGCAGTTACCGGAAGTCTGATTACTCTATCTTTCAGGTCGATACCCAAAAGCAATGCGTGGAGCATTTCAGTGTGATAAACCACAAACTAAAGAAAATATGTGACGGTAATCATACCCTCATTCAGATTTAATGGTGTCAAGACCGGAGAACATCTATATGAATCCATGCTGAGGTCAAACGGGACTTAGTAGAAAGACGTATCTGGTCTAGAATTAAACGTGGGACATTATCTTTCAAGACTATATGTCAAACATTATAACGAAGGGATTACTGTGAAAGAAACAGAGAAAATCAGAGTAAATATTCAAAAAAAACCATGAGAGTAAAGCTTCTCGAGCTTATGACGTCACTATGACGTGGCTAAATTAGCTAGAGAAATTCAGATTATTTTATCCGAAAGGTTATTATTCGGAGGTAAATTTGTATAAGTTTCAGATCGCAAAGCGCAGGGCTAATACAAATATGAGGGCTGAATTATCCCTACCCCCATTCCGGTTTTAAATTTTTCAAAACCAGTCAGCATCAAACAATTGCTAGTAGCAACCTTAGGCACCACCGTAGATATCTATATCAGGTATTTAATTGACCGGGAGATGTTGATCTTCCAGAAAAAGAATTCAAACAAAATCTATCCGGGGGGGGGCTACGGAATGACATGTTCTCGCGGGTGGCTCCCGGACTAATGGTTTTTTGACTGAGATGGGAATCGACGATCGCGGTTTTGAAGGCCCAGGAGTTGCTTCTGAATCTGTCACTTTCGCTCAGTCTTTTGGAACTTCCTCAGGTATGTGGATAATAATATATACAGAGTGCGATGATCCAAGAGAGAGAGAGAGTAAAAATGGAAACAATTTCATTGAAATGTAGCATTTCTCTTTGTGTCTTTATTTTAGGTTACTCCAGACAATCAACAATCATAGCTGATCACACATCTGTGTCTATCAGGACCGTGTTTGCCTCTTGGTGCCTATTTTGTCTTATAATGACCGTGACATATTCGGCACATTTAGTAGCGGGTCTCGGTTTGGTTCGACAGCGTGTACCGTTTACTACCATACAGGAGCTCGTCAATCAGCGAGAATATAAATGGGGCATCCCTAGTACATCCTATGCCGGCTTGGTTTTCAAGGTATTTCTCAGCATTTGTTGTGAGAGAGACTCTCCTACATGTATCTACCAGAAAGCTTTAACTGCGATTCAAAAATTGTTCATGAATCACTTTATTATCACAGAAGTACATGTCCCTGCATTTCGTTCTAAACCAATAAACCGACATTCGAAACGGTTGATTCTCTGCTTTATCAGCATGAATAATATAATTAAGAATATGATTTATTTTATCAGTCCAGCACCAAGCCACTCTACCAACAGATATGGAACGGGATGATTGAGTTTTCCCTCACGGACCCGGACATGCGCAGTGATTCGGATTCTGTACACATGAACAAACTTGAGAATGGTGGCTACGTATATATTACTGACACGATTCACATGGCATCAACACTAAACCGCAACTGTGACATCGGGTACATCAACGAACCCCTGGTCACGTCACCGAACAGTGTCGTCTTTGCGAAGAATTCGCCATACACCGAGATCTTCTCACAAGAGTACGTCACACTCCTCCTCTTCCCTCCCCGCATAGTCTTGTAAATAAATTGGCTTCAATACTAAATGTCCGACCCGACGCTTAGAGAAAAGAGAATCAGAGAAAAGTACGTGCTTGCTATATGCTTAAAATAAATATATTCTTGACGATTTCAAGATTCACTGACTTCATTTTTATCTTTCGACATATTTTATAAGCATCATATCCAACATTCAGTATTCAACCGTCGTCCACAAATGAATATCCGCGTCAATAATTAAAAGACGTTCGATAGTTAGCACCAATTTAAATGAGACAAAAAATAAAAAAAAGTGTTTTTCTTGCAATAAAACGCAACATACAAGGATGGTGGGTATAGATGGTGGCGTACTGGAGCGGTCAACCAATGTGACGTCATCAGAACAGTCAGTAGCTATTTCCAAATGTACTGATTATGTACAGCTAACACAGTTTTATATAACACAAAACATCCAATATAACTCAGATCATGTAAGCTGTACAACATTTACAGCACCATTCGCTTATAGATGCGCAGATTGGCACAGCCAATGGGCAGTGTGCTATAAAAAAACACCAATCTTTTTCATAGACTTCAATTCTTGCTTCGTTTTATATTTTCAGAATATTGCGCTTTCACGAAATAGGAATAACTAACCGTCTGGAGAAAAAATGGATATCAGATCGAGGACGCTGTGCACGAGCTAAAGCGGAGGCTCGAGCGATAGATTTGCTGACTGTACAGAGTGTGTTTTATTTGATCGCCTTCGGTGTAGGGCTGTCCCTTGTGACATTTCTAAGCGAAACATTACGTACTGTGATAACACATCTCAGGCAAAGGTTTA
>JAVTVY010031506.1:0-12720 GCA_036873755.1 Hanleya hanleyi | reverse complement strand
AGTCCCATGATTACTAAGACTGAGAAATTCTAATTGAGGAGTGGAGGTGTTTTTACCTTCTTATTGCAAGATAGATCTATGCATGAGCAGTGTGACTAACGTCACAGGACCTATGGAGTAGGGCAGGCATTAGGACTCCGACGCGGACTGAACTCTTTGAAATCCCAACCCCCAGTTGAAATCCTGCCTATATTAACATGGGCACTGGCCAAGTCAGAATCATCAGTGATTTTCATCAAAAATCACCAGAAATTTTCATCAAAAGTAGGTCAGCTCAAAACTAGTTGGTAAGAGTCCCCTAATGCACCTTCATGCCAAAAATCAAGGTTCTAATGTCAACGGTTCTCCTTATTTTGTCGACGAAAGGATTCGGATGGACTGACTGACTCACTCATTACCGGACAATTTGCAAATGGTAGCCTACTTCGTAGGAATATAGATAGATAGGTAGGTGATCTTTGTTTTCAAACTCGATAACTAAAATAGGTGTGAACCTCTTTTCGTGTAGGTCGAGTTGCATAAAACATAATATAAAATGTAACAACATATACAACATGGCAGTGTGACTAACGTCACAGGACCTACGAAGTACAGTAGGCATTAGGACTCGAACGCGAACTGAACTCTTGGAAATCCCCACCCCCAGTTGAAATCCTGCTTATATTAAGATGGGCACCGTCCAAGTCAGAATCGCCAGTGATTTTCATCAAAAATCACCAGAAATTTTCATCAAAAGTTGGTCAGCTCAGAACTTGTTGGTAACAGTCTCCTAATGCGCCTTTATTCCAAAATAAATAACGATCGCCGATTTAATTTTACAATTTTTTAATTAAAGGAAACAGATTGAATAATATAGGTTCAGTAGATTTCACGCTTTACGTGTGAAAATACATTTACATCTCTTTAATGGTTTTCAGTGCCCTTGTACAGGATCAAAACAACTTTTTGAATCACATTATTTTCCCAACAATACAACAAATTTTTACATATAGTACTATAGTAGAAAGGTAGCATTTATGTAGTTTACGGTAATTCAACTCAAGACCAACACCTTCTATGCACAAGATAATAATGATTCTATGTCATTCTCCTGAGCATAACCGGTACAAAGACGAATAAATAGCGTCCCTACATCACGTTGTTATCTAGATATATGAGACAACACATTTTGGGCATTGGCAATCTGATGAATGTACTATTCCGGTTTTCTTGTTTCACATTATATTCTATGGCGGTTGATCGATGATTTTCATTGATAAACGTTAAACCACCTAGCTTTAACTAATTCTGCTAGGCTGTCTTCATTCAGACTGTACAGCCTACACAGTCCACAGAAAATACACCGCACATTCTTGTACTCCCAGCCTTATCCCATTTGATGGCAAGTTTATGGGGCTGTTTAATGTCTAAGCTAGGAAATGTTCCAGGTAGTGGACAGGCATGCAATAATATACTATATCTGCTATACAGGACACCGACCACTGTAACTTGATGTGACAAGCAGCAGAGTAGAAACCGGCCTTATCTCAGTGGGCTTGGATATAAATCACTGTTAAAAACCACAAGGCTGTGATGGAGCCTCTCTCTGTGTTTGTTCCAAGGACAAGCCTTAATGACTTTTAAATCCACTGATAAGGAGGTCCCATGGCTTCATGGTCATAAAAGGAACATGATACTGTTAAAGGCCACATGGATGGTATGCATTTATAACAATATACTGAAGTGTTAATTATAAATCTAATTTTAATCAGAATTATTTCAGATCAGAACTTGCCGGTAACAATGCCCTAATGCACGTTCATGCCAAAAATCAAGGTTCTAATGTCAACGGTTCTCCTTATTTTGCCGACGAAAGGATTCGGATGGACTGACTCACTCACTCATTACCGGACAATTTGCGATCTGTAGCCTACTTCGTAGGAATAAGTACGATAATTAATATTAAAAGAGTTGGCACATAATATAAAAGTTCATCAGTCATGTGAAAGAAAATACATAGCCCGAAGCAAGGTATTGTCCACTAAGGTCGAGATCGAATCATTTATTTATGGAATAGTTCTTTGGATTATGGACGCGGATATTCTTTAATGGACGACGGCTGAATTATGAATGACGGACTAGACGCTTCTATTACCTGGTCGTCAATGAGTTGTGCTTGCCTTCAGGTGTAACGTACAAACCTGATCCTCATGTTTGAAAACTTTTGCCAACCAACTGATCTCTCTTCATAGGACAATACATATATTTAATTTCTACAAATATGATAACATCTTTATCGTCATCTCGAACAACTCTATGTACTATAAGATTTATGAGATGTTTATATCATGCACAGGACACACTCAAGATGCCTTAACAACTGAACGATGAATTATTGAAATTACAAGCGTCTAGTCCGTCATTCATAATCCAGCCGTCGTCCATTAGAGAATATCCGCGTCCATAATTCAAAGACCTATTCCATTTTCCACATAACGGTATTAGCACCAAATTCAAAAAGACAATCATAGTATACATAAACATAGGCTTGTTTCCTGCAAGAGAGAAGCGGTCAGCAGTTTTCAATGATGTTAGAAAGAACTAACAATGTCCGTTGAAGTGTGACAAGAGAGATAACTCGTATGAAAATGATACAACAGAAAATCGGTCTTCATAGATATCAAATTTTCAGGGAAAATTTCAAGGAACACAATCTCGATGCCATATATAAATTTAGCTCCAAAAAATCACAGGTCAGCTTTCATGAATGTCAAAGAAACAGAAAAAAAATAATTACTTTCAATTACTTTCAATTCTTTGCTGTTGTTTGTCTGAATCAAGGCACAACGTTTTTTTGTGATCATTTCACCATACGTCTCCTGCTATACACACGTTATACATGTAACATTGACTGTCACAAATGTGGCACTAATCTTTAGTTGTCGCCTGCTGGGCGTTGATTGTAGACTAGGCAGTCAAAATGTGACGCGTCTGTATATGGAAATACATTGTCTCCCTTATGTATGTGTTGGTGCAAGTGAAATGTGTAAACGTGAATTTATGTCAGACATTTCGTTAATTATGAGGCTGGTATGAGATCATGCGTATGGACATGGTGATATAGAATATGTATTTCTGCATTTTTTGCTTCACATGTGTGTCATGGAATGTAGATTGTGACACGTATTTATCAATTACATATATGTTTTTATTACAAATCTTTGTAGCGACGACGTGAGAGTTACGGATCAGTCCAAGGAGTTGTGGATGCTTTGTTTCGTGTACAAATGTATTCAGATGTCTTCATGAAAGCACAACCCATTCACGACGCGGTAATTCACCCGAATAAACGATTCGATCTCGACCTCGGTGTACAATACCTCGCCTCGAGCCATGTGTATTATTTCGCTTATACACCTCAACCTCAGGCGATAACTAGTACTGATATTTCCAATAAATCGTACATTTAACGGGATGTAAAAAAGTAAATCAAGGGTCAAGGGAAGTGAATATTTTCTGTAGTAGTAAACTGCCTCAAAATTCCCTATTAGCCGGGCAAAACTGGGAACGAATAGCAATATTCTCTCTGTAGGATTTTGTTACTATAATACTTCGTCTTTCAATTTTCACTCTGACTGCGAGAAAAACATAATTTCAACTGAGAATCATTGACAGTTCTTTTTGAGCTTATATTCTCAACATTCAAGGAAGTCACCATTCTATCTACATGTACCAAGGTAGTACAGGCAAACAGCACAGACTGCTTTTTTGTCAGTTTTAGCTTTTGTTAAACAAATTCTGAAGCTTGAATGAATACTAACGCAACTAGTGAGAAGACAAAGGGACAATGAACCCAAGGCCAGAATTAAGACAGTTTGTTTAAAAAAAAATGCAAGTATATTAGCACGCCTGTTTGTTGTATATCTGAGAGGGGAAACTCAATTCTAATCACTTTATTTGCCATACAATAACATTCGGGTACCTTGTCCCTTAAGTTAGCTTGATGAACAACAACGCTTGTTTTGTTATTTGACACATCTCTAGAATGTTTCAGGCAGACCACACATCGTGCAGTCCGCCATTCTCTAACTAAAACTTGCAAACAAATTCGCAAAAAAAATTAAACTTCAAATGGAATAATTCAACAGTTATCCATTTGGTTGTGTGCCGTCAATACAAGACAAACATCACCGTTTTGTGTACGCGTGTACACGGAGTCGATGTTTGAACCGGCAAATGTGCGTACTTGGAGCTATCGTTCACGCATTGTAGGAAGTCGATACCGGCAAACAGAATTTCTTCAATGTCTCTATCGGAATTTCCGGTTCATGGTCAGATGGTTTCGATGAAAAGCCTAAATATAGTGTCATCGAGTAACATGATGATGCCATTAGTCACATGAATCATCAATCTTAATCTAGTCTATACACGTATGCATGATCAAATTCTGAATAAGTATACAAAAAATTCAGTGTGATCAAAAACATGAAAAATCAATTGGAATAAGCCCTATTGTAATCCCAGAAGTACCGCATATTACCGCATATGCACGTCAGACCCGAGATTGAAGAGCAGGTCGACGCACAAGCGTTTTTGACGAGAGCCAGTAACGCCTCCATCTTGGTGGTGTAAAGGACAATTTTTGCGCGAGTAAACTGTACGGGTGAGAGAGCTATCTTGGACGGGTGGTGTTTTGGACAATTCCTGTACGGGTGAGAGAGCTATCTTGGACGGGTGAGAGAGCTATCTTGGACTGGTGAGAGAGCTATCTTGGACGTGTGGTATTCTGGACACTTCCAGTACGGGTGAGAGAGCTATCATGGACGGGTGGTATTTTGGACACTTCCTGTACGAGTGAGAGCTAACATGGACGGTGGTATTTTGGCCACTTCCTGTCGTTCCGCAGCGATCATGAGTATGCACAATTTTACACGTTTGAAAAGGAAGTTGAAACTCATCAGTGCTCAAAATGTCAGCTATCTAGAATATTTTTTCTGTTAAAATATCAACTTTATGAACAAATCAATGGGTTTTCACCTCAAATTTTGGCGGGGAATTCAATTTTCTGAGCGCACAAATGTACCAACTGTGTTTAAAATACTTTGCATTTATCAAGGAAATACTCTACTTCAATTCTTTGTATCAATTTTGGCAATTGGCACCACGTGAATTAAATACACAAGAAATTTGCAGCAAGGGTTCCCCTTCACCATGCAATGCCAATGGCACTTGCTGATGTGTTGGGTGGCGAACGGGTATCTGAAATATCCACTGATTTTTCACGATAAAAAGTAGTTCAACTTCATCAGTCCAGTAAAGTACGAAAATCAATAACGTTACCAAATTTAGTAACAAAATGTCAATTTGAGTGCTTCGTTACTGAAATCAATAACGTTACCAAATTTAGTAACAAAATGTCAATTTGAGTGCTTCGTTACTGAAATCAATAACGTTACCAAATTTAGTAACAAAATGTCAATTTGAGGGCTTCGTTACTGAAATCAATAACGTTACCAAATTTAGTAACAAAATGTCAATTTGAGTGCTTCGTTACTGAAATCAATAACAATTCTCTGGCCGTGTTGGTATTTGTTGGGGTTAATGTTTAATCAATTCCTGGTTGTTCATTTTTACGATTTTGTTAATTATAAACCAGTTTCCCATGAGCTGAATATGCATTGATTACATAATGTTTTTCCCCAATACCTCTCTGTCTTAGTTTTCACGTAACTAGACCGCAAATAAACTTATGTCTACAATTTTCCGTTTTTCATAATACGAACTTGCCGTGGAATGTGGTTAATTAACTTAATTAAACCATTTTCACTGATGTTTAATTAATTTTTAGGTATGGATCAATATGTCTAGAATGTCGTGGTAGCCTTCGTTTGAGAGGGGAAAGGTGGCCCAAAAGACATCATGGTTATTTCATCTATGGGAGATAATCCCTGTAGATCAATATCAATATCAGATATGTGGTACTGTTTTCATTAGCAGATTTTGGTATTACTGGAAACAGTCACGTTATTCTAAATTTCGTTATTGCTTATAGTACCTATCTGTTAGCTCGTTATTAAAAATAGTAACGTTACTCAAATTCGTACTTTACTGGACTGCATTCATAAACATATTCCAGGGAAATAAACAGTATATGAATAATTAGATTTATCTGATCAATTAGAGCTTTCCATAGTGTCCAAAATAGCTCCCTCAATGGTACTGCCGACACGCCCAATATAGCTCTGTGACCCGTAAGGAAAATATCGATCGATGCGTTGCTACAGCGAAGCATCCCATGAAGGTGGCGTTGCTGGCTCTCGTAAAAAAACATATCTGCCTGAACCTGCCCTTCATTGCCTGGCGTGAATATGTTGTAATATGCGGTACTTCTGGTATTACGATGGGGCTTATTTACGACGACCCCTTGGTATTTCCGATTAGCTGCTAATGACCGAAACGTGTTCGTTTTCATATTCTTGAAAGTTTGAACCAGCCCCAGCATCTCTCCGTACTTCTTCAATCTTCCTGGATCACAGTTCACGACTTAAAATTTTTTATTAGGCCATAGGTGGTTGCATATTGATTCTGTAGTTGCATATTTGCGAGAAATGTCCAATAACCGGGAAATGCTGTTAAATTATAGTATTGAATCCGCCTTGACGTTACCTTGAGTTGACAGTCATACAGTATATGGGCGTAACTTGTTTCACGGAATAAACATAAAATGCGCATGCGTAATTAGATCTGTTCGTGTTTGACAAAAACTCAAGTAGACCTACACTCTGTAATGCCCACGTTTACCTCCATTACGCAATCAACAGACATCATACGAAACTTTCATATGCAGTTGTAATGTTAGACCACACATTTCTGCATGTCTGAAGAAGTTTGAAGCTTATGGGATGTTTATAGCTATCACACCTAGTCACATCGGTAAACTATTATGAAACCTCTGTAAGTTAGGAATATTTCCATAAAAATTGCTCTGGAAGAAGTAGCTTAATAAATAACATCAAAGGAGTTAGCACATTCGCTGTGTTGTAAATCTGTAATGTATTCGGACAATTCAAATAAATAAATTTTGAAAATTCGTCAATACATGTTGTGTACCAGTAATGAGCAAATTTATAAGCTTGAAATTTTCTTGCCATCCCTTACAATTTCGACATGGTCATGAAATTTCGTGGGAATATTTTCTAGCAATAGAGCTACTAATAGTGAGAAAGATTGTCAAATTGGGGTACCGAGAATGGATGTCATGACCGTACATCTTCTATTTTCAGCATGGACATGGACAGCTTCAGGCATATATCGATGATCTTCGCTTTTGATATTTTGGGCAATGTTTTAACAACACCTACAACTGCTCTCTAGAGCAACGATACCGACAAGTACCACTACGAGGGAGAGATAGAAGAGTCACTGCCATTACATAGCAAGGTCATCTATGGAATCATCATATCATGTATGGTGATCACATGTGTCGGTGGCAACATTCTCACAATCATTTCGTATTGTACAGACTGCAAACTGCGAACAGTTCACAACAGATATCTGCTGAGTTTAGCAGCTTCCGACTTATTCATTGATTGTATAAGCATGCCATTCTATGCAGTTTATACACTCATGGATTACACATGGCCATTTGGCGTGGCGATGTGCAAGGTTTTCTCGAGTATAGATTTCCTGGCCTGTCCAGAATCAGTATTTGTTATCATATTGGTCAGTTATGACAGGTGTATGCTGGTTAGACAAGGAGCCGACTACTCCAGGAAACAAACTGCCCAAGTCGCCAAAGTCCGCATAGTCGTGTCTTGGTTTGCTGCATTTCCTTATCTACGTCCCCGCGATCATAAGCTGGGATTATATACGTGGGTATAGTACCGTTGAAGAGGAAGACTGCGATGTGGAGTTCCACAAGAATCTTCCCTTCACGATGGCAACGGCTTTGATAGAATTCCTTATACCTTTGAGTTCGATATTCTCATTAAACCTCTATCTTTACGTGCTGATTCGCAAGCGCTCTCGAATTCATGTGTCATCCAAACCAATCCAGTCAAGCATTGCAACAGTCACGAAAACTTCACCGCAAGTTGAAGTTCTTTCTAAGCAGATATCAACCGAGGAAGAACAAGTTGACAAGAGGCGATATAATATGACATTGAGACGAGAAAGGAAGGCCGCCAGATCTTTGGCTATTCTGGTCGGTGTATTCGGTCTCTGCTGGACCCCGTACACTGTCTGTACTGTGATGTTGACATTCTGTGACGAATGTATGAATAAAACCCTTTACGCAGCTTTCACTTGGTTGCTATGGGGTAATTCTACTCTCAATCCGTTTTTGTATGCTCTCATTAATGAGCGTTTCAGAATCAATTTCATGCGTCTTCTCCATTTTCGAAGGTTTTGTGGGCTGCCAGACAAGGTCGGACCCATGGGAGTCGAGATAAAGGAGATACTGTGAATTTGTGCAGCTCTTATAAGGGAACGTCCTGATGTATATATTAAATAGTTCAATTCCAATTTCTCAACAAACGAACTTTCTGACCTAACCTGCATAGTTACGATGAACATACTTCATAGAAATTGGGAAAACGTTGCTGCTTAGAAACAATGATTATTGACTGGACATAATTGATTTACCACGAATCTTGCATGATCCAGAGGTAGGCAACGCTTTACAAACTATTTTAAGTGCACAGATACCGCCGGCATGTCATATACGTATACTAAAATATTCAATTACTGTAATGCTGCAAAGGAGTTTAACTGGATGTTACACAGGTCTGGAGGCTATAGTTCTGATTGTGAATCGTTGGAATTTATCTATACACATTGCAAACATATTGTGACTAGTAACTTAGATATCATGAGTGAAGACCTAAGCCACTCCTGACCAAGGGACCTAAACATAGTGAATCGAAAAGGCTAAATCTGAATGTTGACCCGAAGATAATCCTGGCTACACTGGAACCGTAATTCACTGAGTCGTCGAAGCGAGAAAGAGGTGAGCATTTAGTACTCCCTGATTGACTAGACCTTACCAAGAGTAAGGTCGTTGAAACAATCCGCAATATTGACAGAAAGTACCCTTTCGCCAGAAATGGAAGTACCGAGAAACCTCAATTCGCAAACTCAGTTCTAGCAAACCTCCAGAGTACATTCGTTACAGTCCCAGCAGACAAATCACCAAACAAAATAATATTCATATGCAAATATTACACTTTCTTTCAATCCTGCTGATGAAGGTAAAAGTATTTTGGGGAAAGGTATTGTGCCATGCGCTGTTTCTAAAAACTCTAACTTTAAACGTTTGTGGATATTGAAACACTCAAAATGTCTTACGGAAGAACATGATGCGAAGGGAAACATACAATACAGATAATTATCCGCATAGCATTTCTCGACTCTATACTACAGTACCTCATCAGAACGTTATAGACCGTCTTAGTTCATTAATAGGATCGGCGATCAAGAAAACTGTTCGACGATATATTGATTTCAGAGGCCACAAAGCATTCTTCATACTACTTACAAGGGATGTCATTCATGGGAAGTTTCTTTGTCTATAGAGTTGAAATTTGGCAACACGATATATCAACAGCATATAGGTATTCCAAAGTGTACTAATTGTGCACTACGTTCGGCTGACCTTTTTCTGTTGTCTTATGAAAGCGACTATATGCAGACGCTTTCAAAACCGACCATTTCTAAGCCCGTTCCTTCTCATTCACCAAAAGCTATATCGACCATTTTCTCGTTGTGGATAATTGCTATAGAAATGACGCAGTGAATTATATATATTCACCTTCACTGGATTTGAAGGAAAGTACAGATAGCCCTAACGACACACCATACAGAGACCTATATTTCTTTAAGATGAAGCGGTTCTTTTCTCTCGCCGATTTTACGACAAAAGAGTTAATTACAATTTCAACCTTAACTACAGTAACCTCTCAGTGGAACCCGCTTGTGGCTTATACATATCTCGCCTCGTATCTCGCCAGCGCCTCCACGCAAAGTTACTCAAATTTGGCGATAATTTTCGCATGCTGATAGCAAAATACGAAAGTGCTATGGCGTTAGGTTTCGTAACTTGTGTCTAATTTCGTGGCTAGGAGTCGCATGAACCGAACGAACAGTCACGATCCCAACATGACTGAGATACACCATTCTCTAGATAACGATTTTAATCCATACTGACTACGGATGAGCGGATCATGATGATGTCTTGACGGAATCATTGAAGACTCTTTACCGCCCCTGTCTTGTAGGACGTTCATGGACGACGGCTGAATATTTTAAGAGGAAATAGACGCTTGTATTTGTGAAATGGGAAAATGGAGAATTTTATTTTAACGTCTCCTATATGTTTGCTGACTTTGTAGTGTTTTGGTGGTGGTGTGTTTGTTGACCATGCACTCTTGGTGCTGTTGAACTCCTGTTTCTCCAAAAAGTACTTTTATCAGTTAGCTAAGTTAAAACATCTGTTAAAATTTTTGAAAACACAGCTCATGGATTCAGTAATTGCCAGTGGGTTATCATTGTGAAGTGTTAATAACATTTCCTTTAGCATTTTCAGTTATGTGAATTGAAGGTCTGGATTGTTATTAAATTTTGCTTGTGTGAGCATTTTTTGGGGGGTTAAGTGCTTGTCTTTTCCCCTTTGACAGATCATTTCATTTCATTTCATTTCATTTATTCACCAAGATAAATTAATTGTACAATGTATAGCTGTAAAAATGCAGTTGGCGGGAATAAAACCCCAGAGGGCTTGTTCTATCCCTGTAGAAACAGTTCGATTATACATAAGAATATAAGTTAAAGCTGGTGAATGTTGATATGAATGTAAGCGGTGTGAACAGTATATAAATAAAAGCAAACACGTATCCTCGGACAATCAGCAAACTATGTTTGGTTAATGTATTGATATTGATCTATATGAATAATACTAGAGCAGCACACTAGGGGGATAAATATTGTTGATATAGTGCGATTTTGATGATGATTTAAACATGGAAATGGATGAAAATGTTTTTAAATCAGGGGGTAACTTGTTCCATATTCGAGGTCCTTTGACCCTCGTAGAATGAAATGATAGGTCAGATGAATAAAACGGTCTATATAGATTTGTATTGGATTGGCGTGTTACATACGAGTGAACGTCAGAGATTTTTGTGAAGAAGTTCCGAAATGATAAAGGCAAAAGTGTGGTAAAGAAAATGAACTTATGAATAAGCAGCAGAGTGAGATGGTCATTTAGTTCAGTGATCGGCAAAATATTCAATTCAACGAAAAGTGGGTCAGTGTGCGCAAGTCTATCGGTTGAAGCTATTATGCGAATGATTCTTTTTTGGAGTATTTTCAGTGGCTGAAGATGAGTTGGATACGTATTTCCCCAGACAATGTTGCAGTAGGATAAGTACGGATAGATCAGTGAGTAATACAAAATGTACAAAGATTTTTTATTTAGGCAGGACTTGATATGATTGATTACACCAATATTTCTCACGTTTCTTACGTATTTTATCGATGTGTGTTACCCAATTTAGCCTATCATTGAAATGAACACCTAAAAATTTGAAGTTGAAGACGTGTTCAATTTCATTTACACATATTGATATTTTGGGTACGTCAGCATAATTGCATCTTTTTGAAGGTTTGAAGAACATAAATTTCGTCTTTTTAATATTCAGGGATAGTTTATTACAGGAAAACCAGTTGTTTAGCTTGTCCAACTCAGTTGTCATGTTGTCGGCTAGCAGTTTTGGATCATTATTGGACAAAGTAACACTTGTGTCGTCAGCAAAGAGGATAATATTAAGTAGTCGTGAAACACTGTTAATGTCATTTATATACAGTAGGAAAAGTATAGGGCCAAGAATTGAGCCTTGAGGTACTCCACAAGTAATACGTCTGAATGATGATAATGTGTTATTGTATGAAACGCACTGAGATCGTGATGTTAAATAACTTCGGAACCAGTCGTTGCAAATACCTCGTAAACCGTAGTAATCCAATTTAGTCAATAAAATATCGTGGTTCACAGTATCAAACGCTTTTGAAAGGTCGAGAAAAGTGGTAATGCTATACTTTTTAGATTCTCTTGCAGATACCAAGTATTCGTACAATGATAGGACAGCTAGGGAAGTCGAATGATTAGCTCTAAAACCAAACTGGTTGGAGCACAGAATATTATTGTCTTCCAAAAAATCTAGCATTCTTATAACTACTAATTTCTCAAGGATCTTACTAAAGCAGGGTAGTACTGATATGGGTCGATAATTATTTACAAGATTTGTCTCTCCAGCTTTGTAAATAGGTGTGATCTTGGCGATTTTCATGGTATCTGGGACTTTTCCAGATTCAAAAGAAATATTTATGATGTGACACAAAGGGATAGATATAATACTTGCAAACGGTTTTATTAAGGAAATACGTATGTCATCAATACCCGCGGCACTGTTCTTTAGATTGAGCAACACTTCACTTACTTCTTCAGGAGTACAGTGTTCAAGACGGAAATTTTGTTGGTAATCACCAGTGAGATACTCTCTGAAATCAACGGTGGGGGTAGGGATTTGAGACGCGAGTTCAGATGCCACAGTGCTGAAGTATTCATTAAAATTGTTGGAGATTATGGAGGGATCGTTGATTTCTTCACCAGCAATCTTGAATTGTCTAGGTAGGCTCGATGCCTTTTTACGATTCATAAGCTCGTTGAGAATTTTCCAAGTATTT